>DWAV01002260.1:0-11499 GCA_018231305.1 Noctuana lactifera | reverse complement strand
CGTAGATTGTATGCTGTTTGTACGTGATGCAGGTCTTTGTAGAGTTGTAGAGTTTAATAACGTTTCTCTTGCTTAAATAAACTGTGAAATAGATTGTGGTGGACATTGTAGAGATCTTGTACTTTTAAATTTTTATTAGGATCCATAAAAAATAAATAGGATAAGATTTTCATTAATTTAGGTAAGCTGTGAAGGATTTTCAGAACCTTTCGTTACCCAGAATCAAGTTTTCAATATACCCAGAATCAAGGTAATTTAATTTAATTCGTAACTGCAAATATAAATGTTAGGTTCTCTTAATAATAACATCGTATTATTAATGCTTAATTTCTGAATCCCTAGGAACTCTAGTACCTAGTAGGAAGGTAATCACTAGGTATCTCTAGGTATTAAATCTTAATGTACCTACATTAAGATTAAATTCAATTTCACACGAAACTTAGGAGAAATACTGGAAAATTTCAGTTCGCTGCACAAAATTTCTTCTCGAGACTTAGCTACCGTATAATAACAATCGTTGGTAAGCGTGAGCCAAGGATAGCGGCATCCTAAACAAACAATGATTTCCATTAATGTCGGACAGACAGACGAACGGCACAGCCGCATATATATTTATTGATTTATTGATCGTAGGCAGAAATCCCGCCGGCCGTAATTTAAACACGAAACCAAAAAGCCGCCCGAATGTTTTGGAGATGCGGCGAACAGAAAAATATTTGGACAGGTTTACGGTGGTATAACATTTTATAATTTCCCCGTGTGTATTGAGAAAATAAATAAATATGATCAGCTGCTGTCTTTAAAACGTGAATATTTATTTTTATACAAGCTGGTGCCCAGAAGGAGTTTTGCTCGTGTAGGTTTCAAAACATATTGGTCAGGAAATACTAGGTATGACTGCTTGTTGTTAAGTCATTATTTACTAGCTGTGCCCCCCGTTCCACCCGCGTTAAGAATTGCAACGTAACGCTTGTTAGCCTATAGCCTTCCTCGGTAAAGGGGCTATCTTACACTAAAATAATTTTTCAAATCGGTCCAATAGTTCCTGAGTTTAATGCGTTCCAACAAAGAAACTCTTCAGCTTTATATTATTAGTATAGATTAAGTACATATTATATATTTCCGACCACTTTAAGTATGAGTATCTTATGCGTTACGCCGACGCACGGAGTCTAATCCATTACCATATTGGTTTTTAAATATGTATGTAGAGTTAACTAAGTATATTAATACTTATACACAACTTAGATTTAAAACTACCCAATATATTTCGCATGTCGTTCATCTATAAGATATATATATCTAAATAAACCATTTTTTTGCCGATTAAGCGGTAGGTAAAAAGAAATTGAAAAAAAATGACTTAAACTTATTGATTAGCTACTCCATGGATCCTCTATCCTTCACAGAACCTACGCTACGCTCACTTCCCGCTAAGCAGATGCACATGCTGCGTCGCGAGATTCCACTATCTATCCTTTTATTACTATTCCTCTCCCTGTCTCTCCTTCAACGTTTCAAAATAGTTAATAAGGGACAACAAATCAAGTTATACAAATTATTTTATTGCTGTGAGATATTTTTATATGTCGTGTCTTACGATCTCAGATGCGGCTTGTAACAAGAAACTGTTTATGCGTTTGTTATAAATACTTTAAGAAGATTTATCTACTTAATTTTTTTTGGGTCTACATTTGGATTAGATACACAGCAGTAAGTGAATATTTTAGAAGTACCAATATTTCCGATTTTAATGAAGTTTTCATTATTTTAGAACTACCTTAGGTTCTTTCCTTTAAAATTGTACTAAAATAAAAATTAGGAGATAGGTATATAAAATATTTAATACTTATTGTAACAAACTCTACATCGAATCCTAGACTGAGGATCAAACACTTTTCTTAATATTGTTGTTTTTGACTATACTGTTTTAGTTTTAGTTACCCATTATTAGTAGGTAAAAAAGATTATTGCACAAAAACATCAAGTTAATTAATTATAGTTATCTAATAATTATTACAAGACTAACAAAGCATGAGCGTAAGGTTGAGTTGATGTGAAATTGAACCAGATACGAGTACATACTTGAGAGAGTTATAGTAGGTGTAATATCAGTATCAGCAAGTGACAGGTTAACACAAAAGCTATACACAACCGGTTCGTTTTCGCCGTATCGTAAGAAATAAGAGTCAATTGTATGTAAAACAAAGGCTGTAGACGGTCCATAAATTTCTTCGTAACGAGATCGTTCTGAATCAGTATGAGTTGTTATTTACTTTTTAAAGAATAATAGACTATAAATATTCTGGATTCTGGAGAGAGCCAAACTTAGAGTTAGCAATAAGTAGTTACTTGTCCAGTACAAAATAAGTATATACTAAAAAATATACATAACAATATTAACAATATAAAAACAAAAAATTTAAAAAAGGTTTTTTTAGTAACGATCAAGAAATGAAAATAACCATCATCAAAAAAATAATATATTCACCCAAATTATTATAAAAACCCGCATTTTCGTAATATATTTATTATTCTATCTCCGACAAAATATAATTGCACCTACAGTAATTAATGAGCGTGGTTATTGTATATAATTTTTGGATAAGTTTGTAATTACTCACAATAATTAATTTGTAGTTTTCGGCAATTATTTCCTTATCTATGACCGTATATCATTTCTTCCCGCCATGTTTCCGCCTCGTTAGCATCGCTTCTGTTCACTTCTAAATGTGGCTATTTCACATTGACTGATATGATAACTATAAAAAATCTCACATTGGTAGCCTTAATATATCTAAAGGAAGTTAGTAATGACGTTTTTGAGGTTTACCACATGTTATGATGTTAGAAGCTTTTTCAACCTTATTTTCATTAACCCACGATGACGCAGTAATTAGTTAGATATTTCTGTCGTGTTTATGAAAGTTTCTTGCAACTTGCTACACACTATCCCGTAAATTAGTTCGCAAATCTCCAAGCATCAAGTTATCCAGTTAACACAGCTAACTTATTAGCCCACAGCTCACAAATTCTCCCATCTTCGGCAGATAAAATATGACCGTCATAATAATGTACCTACACACTCGACCATAGGAAAGGCGGCAACTTTGAACTCTATTTTGCATTCCGCGGCGATACCATCAAACATCAAAGCAGTAATCACGCCCGCCCGCCAATGCTGCCTAATCGAAACTTTCTGAACATACATAGAACATGAAAGAGACTAAAATGCTGCAACATTTACCTGCAGAATATTCAATTCAATACAATACAATAAGGATATTGGGCTGTCTGCGCAATATTCTTGTTCTACGTATGATTTCTATAATGTTAGACTCTACATTCTTTTTTAAGACGCACGTAAAAACAAAACATAATTGAAAGTTTCAGTTCATAGTAACTTTTATAAAATTAACAGTGTCTAGTTTTATAAAATTCGTTTAAGACGTTGTCTTATTTTTGTTAAATTAAAATTGTATATTTTTATCACTATCCACGTCACGCATCGTCGCATTGCAGCAGCGTGGTGGAGTATGCCCCAGACCTTCCCCGGTTTTTGGGAGAGACCCGTGCCCACCAGTGGGATATAAAAAAAGGGTTGAAGGCATCCACGTCACTATCATTTCAACTTTATTTCTCAGTGTACCCAATTGCATAAAAACTATATCTCTGTTATAGTCTAGTTGTGACTAAGATATTTCTCAAACTTTGTATCAAGCAGTTTTTGAGCCCATATTTTTTTGTTATCGTTTTTGATCTCTAAGGTAACGAGGCACGCTGTAATAAGGTTTGACGGAATTTGACGTGATTTGAGTAGCGGCAGTAGTCGGCGTCGCCAGCGCGGATTGGAGCAGTATATGGATGTTGGCTATACAAGGCTTGTCCAGCACCTGACTTTTTAAGAGAGGTTATTACATATCGCAAAAGAACACCCTCCTTTTCCAACCATAAACTTCGGTCCAGCCATTTAAATCGTATATGGGTATACCAGGTCTCACAGTAGGTATTTATTTGCACATTTTAAAAAATAAGATAGCTAAATTAAAATGTAGCGTCGTCTGACAAAATTTCAACGTAACGGGCGGTCGGTGCCAGCACTTATAAATTTAATAGATGTTGATTCCAACATAGAATAAACGTCAGCCTCTGTTTTTATTTAAATATTGTTTCATTATTTTGTTATCATATCCATAAAAGCCCTGTACGATAAGTACCTATGTACCTACGATTGTACATGGCTACGACAGATCGCAGTTGCGAGTTGCCCTATAAAATAGCCCCAGATACAAGCGTAAAAGTAATTTATGTCCTTCTAACAAATCACCTGGATTCATTACTGCATCTTTTCATCATTAGTTTTTGTGTAGGAAGGTCGATAACCCGTTACACTACCTGTAACCAATAAGGAGTTTTTGTAATATTTTATACATAAGAAAAGCCAGTTAACTTTGTTATTAAGAAGCTAATAGGTTAGCTTATAACAGAACGTGAACCCCGCTGTTTGTTTTACGACAGCCCATGACCGACAAAATCCTTTTATCTGTTTTATTTATCATGATTAAGAAAATTAGCGGCCATCTTGGACTTTAGGAACGCGACGAGACGTCACTCAGGATTTGAAAAGTGTATAATAAGCTGTTACACGGCTGTTACACACACTTGTGAAGTAAAACCAAAAAACTGATATAAGACCTTTGACTTATTTAAATAAAAAATATTATATTATTATGTTGTCTTATAATTTTTTTATAAAATAAAAAATAATATTAAATTATGTATTGAATTGTAAAGCCACTATCTCGTGTAAATGAACTAAAACAGCTCTTTTATTTTTAGTATATTTATTAATTAAATAAATCTTTATTGTTAAAACCTTTAAAAAGTCAACCTATTAGCTACTTATTCTTAGCTATAATTATGTACAATATTTGACATGACTCTACCAAAACGCGTCGATGTCTTTTCGTTGTAACTATAGAGGTTTTTTTAAAGATTTTATTTTATAAACTAGAAAGGAGATCGAAATGGATTTAAATTAAAATAAATTACACTTATTTATTTTTAATAATTTATGAACAAATTATTTATTATTTTAGTAGCACGTTAAAAAAAACTTTCTTAAGTACCTTATACATTTAGCATATTTTGGTTATACATAGGTACATAAAGTCCCATTTATTATAGTTAATAACCATGGTAATAAGAGTAATAACTAATAAAACTACTTTACGATAGTATCTCATAAAATCGTCTTTTATTAGATCCTAGCAAGGCCGAGCCATCACTTTCAGAAAGCTCGCAACGAAAAACCAATTTAAATAAATTTCAAAGAGACCTTTATGAGAAAACCCCGTAGCGCGCTAAAGTAAGTCAATCTAATTTGAACCGTTTTACGCCTAGAAAGAGTGGGTATTGGTGGAACAACAATAATCTTGCGCCTGAGTCATTCTCGTTAGTCAGACAACACTCATCAAAATCTGTCAAGTAATCACCAATGTTTACATAAAGAAAATTACACCTTGAAGAAACGACTGTTGGTTGTGTATTTCAATGCGTAATGGTGGCGTTTAAGACACTTTCCGTTCGAGAGTTTCATCTTGTTAGTAAGCTTATTGTTAACCGCTTGGCACTCCGTCCTTATCTAACATGTAGACACTTCCAAACAATAAATATTTCCGTCTCCCTCATGTCGTTAAGGCAAGGTCGGCTCGTTAAAAGCTCTTAACGAGAATCGAAGGAAAAGCACGAGCCGCGCACAGGCCTTCAAAGTTTTTATTTAATTTTTAATCCTCATAGTGTGGTAGATAAAATTTACATCAAAAACTTACGGTATAATATGACAAATAACTTTAAGATACTCAAATTAACAACATACATTTAATTTAAGTAACTTTTTCACAAGTAACTGTTTCAGAATGTACATAATAATATGAGGAATTAATATTTTTTTACAGCGCTATCTTTATACTTTATAACAAAGTGTTAAAAATATGTGGGTATAATTTTAGCAAAAACTTTGAGAATCTGTGGTGAAGGCTTGCGAGGTATGTTCCGCGCGTGTCCCGTTCACACCTGTAACTTACACATATCGCCATCACACTTCATCAGTGATGCCTTCTCACTCGGCTGTAGTCACCATTCCGACACGGCTTTTGGGATAATCGACTGAGAAATTAACGCTCCGTATCAAACCGGATCTATAAAAATTAGCGAGGAATTTTTAAAACATACTTATTATCGTAATAATTTAAAAAGTGAAACATATATTGCTCGTAAAAATAAAACCATTGTATATTCTGAGCTGCAAGCAAAACGCTATGATGATCTCAATTCTCAATTATTCAATGTAAAGTTTTTGACTCTATTTGTGGTATTTAAATTTAAGGTGGTATTTTAAACCTGGGTACGAATTGTTTTTTTATTTTTATTATAAAATTTGCATAGGGTATGACAGAACATAAATGCCTGCGTATACATACCTACATAATTGCTTTATATTTAAAAATTCTCGTTATAAAATTCTAATCTCTATATTTCTGTTCAAAATCGCAATGATTTTTTTTTATACAACACATAAGAAAAGCGGTATAAAGAAACGCTGCTGCAAAATTAATTTAGATGTACATCAATGAGCTATATTTATAAGAATAAGGCTTTACAAACTGGTCATTTATTCCGAGGGTCATTCCTGAAATAAAATAAAAAAACCATGGTTATCAATTGAGTATCTACATGTTTATTATTATGGAGGCAATGCTCCCGCGCCTTGATCCCGAACAAAAATGAGAAGCACAACGAGAAAAAAAAACGGAATTTCTCTGGAAAAACGACTCGTCCGATCGCCTCGTTACGAGACTTACGAGTACCTTCGATCGATTCTGGATATTGTATCGTTATATTTGATACACGACGTGCGTAGATATAAGTACGTTTTGGCTTCAATACAATAGGGAGTTTCTTTCCTAATATTGGTAGACATTTCAGTAAGTTTACAAATTCAATTTAAAAGTTTTCAATTTCAAATTATTTCCAAAGTATTTCAGTAAGCATGTAAATGATTTTGCAATCATCGACATGTTAAGTACTAAACCAGTCATTAAAGTTTAAGAATATGTAGGTATAGAAATAGAATAGGTAACTACCTAAGTATATAAGACATCTTAGACATCTAAAGCTTTAATGAATTATGGTCTCCATTCTATGGTGGTGCAGTGCGCCAGTGCATAATTTAATTTTATAATGTTACTTATTCTATTGAAGTTCAATAGAGTTTGATAGAGCAGGCTGAGTCATGTTTCCCATAAGAAAATTGACGGTCATTGAGTTGAGTAAAAAATCTGGTTGTCGAGATTGTGGCCCACGCTTCGTTTTGGTAAAGTGCTGTCACTCAATTGCTTAACGAGCTGCAATCTGGATTTGGAAATATTTTTTAATAACTTGTTGCGTTTCTATAGCTTCGGAGAGTTATATTTACCTACGAGTAAACAAGAGCAGATCAAAGTATTAATTAAGTATGATTTACATAATATTTGGGTGGTCTATTCTAATTACAAATATAATTAGAAGTAAAATTACTTTCTACGAGCTATTCTAACTATATAAATAAATAGGGAAGGGCAGACAGACGTGATTAGTGATAACTAACAATATTAAAGATATGAGATTTTTCTCGTCAAGTTCATCGAAATCTTTAGTTTACTTTGTATGCGCTTAACTCTCTGATGATTTATCTTGTAAACTAGAGTCTAGAGGTCTTCGTACTTCGCAATTCATGTGTGGTGTAACTTGTGTTTAAAAACAATGTTTAGTCAATCTAAAGTTTATCTCTGCATACCAAAATGTTTGTTTAGAGAAAATCTAAAGAAAATATATAAATAAGGGTCTCAAAACAGGCTTTCAAGTACGTAATAATAATATAACAAACTATTGTATGTAATTAATTATACCTACTGCTAACTTATCAACATAAACGTCGATAATAGGCCTGGTTAATAAAATTACAGCCGTAAAGTTAACATAAAAACATCAATAAATTCTTCTGTCGGTCTTCAAATTAAGCGGTAGGTGACTTAAAAACTAAGTATAGGTTAGAAGTATCTTGCGGCAAAATCAAACAGAGATTAGTAGGTACCATCAAGCGTATCATCAATTGTAAAATTTACATGCATAACCATAACGAAACTATCAGGCCACAATACATGTCTGCCAATTATGAAAGGTACCTATCTGTAACGAAAAACTTGCTCAATCAATAAATTATGCAGTTCACTTATTTCATTTTAACGAGAAATTATCCCCTACCGTTTCTTGATGGCCTTGTTAGTAATTTGCCATCGTAAAATAAACTCAATCAACCGAACGCCTTGCCATAAAAGACAGGTCGCGTTGGTTCTCTAACAAGCGAGGACTGGTTCCCTATGAATCCACCTATACGAGCTATATAACCGCATGAGCAGCTTTTCTTGGTACACGCTCGATCAATATGTATCAGTTCAAAGAAAAATAGTCAGCGGGAAAAAGATAATTACTTTGAGCTTTGAGTATAAAAAATTCCTACAGAAACAGATAAAATATTTCGTATTAACCGAAAGATACTACACTAGACTATACTATACTAGATTACTACAATTTTATTTTAGACCGACTTAAAAAACAGTTGGGCATCTTAAGTTGTAATCACCTTTTTGTTGTATCTATGTACGACCCGTATGGTGTAGTGGTTACCACGCCAGTCCACCAATCGAAAGGTCCCGGGTGCGATCCCCGGCGAGGCAGAAATTTAAATGATGAATTTAGATTTCTGTTCTCGGTCTGGGTGTTTGTGTATTCGTCTTTGTATGTGTCCATGGCACCCACGACACAGGTAATCCTAATGTGGCTGCGAGTGTGAAGCGTAAAAAAAAAATTTTGTATATAATCAAAACGCATGTTTTCTTTTTTAATCAAGAGTATAAATCATAACAACGATAAGTAATATTATTAATAAGCACACAAAATTCAAGGAACAAAATTGACTGCGTCCTGCGAGTTGTAGTTAAAATTAAACAAGACACGACTAATAAACATGAATTTCGTAATGGTGTTCAATAGTGCGCTTTCCCCCAGAGCCATAAGGCCTTAAATTCTCAAGCATCATATCTACAAAATATTTCATTTCCATGTTTGTTCCCAGTAGGTAATACATGTAGGCAGATCATTTATTTTCCTCGCCAAAAACATCAATCATACTGCATACATGATCTCAGCACCGTTGATCGAATACCCATTCGATCATAAATAAACATGGCCAAGATTGGAAGAACTTCGGCCATGCGTGACATGTAACTTCGTGTATTGGTTTGTTGTAGCAGTACAGAAGCGAGCCCAGGTCTTAGAAGGGTGGTCGATAAAATATGGTTGTGCGGACTTGTGCGTTTAACATAACTACGACCATATTTAGCCACCTGCTGTGAACTCGTTCGCCATTTCGGTAGTTCAAAGCCTTGCCATCACCATTACCCTCATTTAGTATAACAAAAAATAATTTTAACTTTTATATGTACCCAAATATATTTTCTTTATGCCTAATATACGTTCCATAATACTTTACTACGACCAGGTCAAATCGGCAATTGGTGGTCGAGTGCATGAGTGTACCAGGCTCTGTACCAACAGAGAGAAATGGCGATTGCTCGTGAGGCGCATAACAACTGCTCATGACAGTGATACTACTACATGATGACCACGACCACTCTGACAAGAGCGCCACGACCTAGAAGAATACTTTAATTTCTACCTATGTGCACCTAGTCGATGACACTGGCTGTACGGAAAAACTCAAAGAAGTTGAGTTTAAGTTCAGGTATAATTGTATAAATAGGTGTCAATATTTTAAATATATATTTCTGTAAACAACATTAGTCTCTCTCAATGTTTTAATATTATATTGAAATATTATAACTTCCTTGAATCTCCTATATTTAAATAAACGCATAAACCTCATTTTGGTGACTTCCGGCAATGTAGTTGCTATAAAACTCTGACGCTTCCGTCTAATTTTGGGTTAAACGGGCGTTTTAACTTCCAGATAACATTCAAAATCAGCACATTAATATCATAAACAGATCTCTGTCAAAGCGACGACGTATAACAGAAATAGTGCATCCTGTAACGATGCGCGCGCGCAGCATACGCGGGGGACGAACACGAATCGGACGGATAATCGATTTTACGAGCTCCCGAAATAAACCGCGTCCCTTCGGCATATGCATCATCGACGGACGCATTTTGCACTCAACTTTTATGTTGAATCGCCTCGTTATAAATTGTACATCTCATAAGTCTCATAACATCGTCAGACCAGCTTAGAATTCGAAGAAACGTTAAATGGAGGAAATAAAAACATATTGCCCATCATCACTGTAAATATTATTTTACTATCCATTAGCTATTTTGGAACAGCCTGTTTAAAACGTTCTTCAAAGCGGATTTATGGATGAATTAGAGTTATTGAACGGTTTTAGGTCGCGATGAAAACTTTACAACTAATCTGCGAATAAAACTTAGAAATATACATCTGGAACTTGGTGTAAGATTAAACTTAGCAAGCCATAATCGTCAACTAAACTAAACTGTTCAAAACGAGACCAAAGCGACAGATAAAACGGAAACGAGAACCTTACGAGAACATGTTTTTCAAACATATTGTTCTGGAATAGCGTCCGAGGCAATAAATAATCGGATCTGTTCACCTAAATAGCGCAGTGGGTGTTGGGTTTTATTGTTACGAGCGCCGTAACGACTCTCCTTTATGCAGCCAACTCTACTTTAGGGCTCTGATTACGTTACTATCAAAGATGATTCGAGAAGAAAAGGTTTTAGGATATTAATTTTATTTTACAACTGAAAAGACAAATAACAACATTAACATAGTTAGATAAGATCACGGGTGCTATCAAAATGTGTATCTTTAGAGGACTAGGTGCAGTAAAATTGTAAATAGGAGTAAAATTATAATAATATGAGGCCGAACATTAGCCGAGTTATATGACGCGAATCCTTAGTAAATTATCTTGGCTGTAAAACTGAATGCCCGTTGTGTGCAACAACTGAGACCGAGCGAGGCTTTGCCGACGTATGTCAAGTAGACGTTCAGACGTTTACGATGGCAGACACATTTGAAATAAGAATATGACGGTAATGGCCGCGTGTGTGGTCTCGTAAAAGCGCCAGCAAGAAAAGTTTAACATAATACAATTTCCAAAAAATGGCATTAAGTAGGTAATTAGGCACCATGGAGTCTATATCATGTTTTGTAGAATACAATATTTAGAATCTGTAATTATTAATGATTTTATACAAATCTTTGTTATCTCTTTTATCTGTTGTTTTATTATTCTTAATTCAGGAGTCTAAAGATACGTTGACAGAGTCTTTTTCCAAAAAAACTTGGCATTAATAATACCAAAAGTAAATGGGAAATGAAAAGGAAATAAAATTAAAGGAGCTAAAACAGAA
>DWAV01002259.1:0-11501 GCA_018231305.1 Noctuana lactifera | reverse complement strand
GTTAAGAATAGTAGCGTAATGCTTGGTGGCCTATAAACCTTCCTCATGAATGTAGCTATAATCGTTTTTTGTTTATTCTTTTACACCTTGGGTTAGATTAATCAAGTTTTAGTTTGCATCCCTAATTTTTTTGAAAATGAAACATAGCCTATGTCACTCGGTAAAAGTGTAGTGTAGTGTGTGGGGTTGATCAACACATACAGCTTATAGTTGTCTGTGTTTTTTTTTTATTATAAAATAATAATTAATATATTCAATTTTGTGATATGTTAGTAACTGGATGATTCCCCAAGATTAATTACAATTGAATAACAATATATTTTACACATGCAGTAGGTACAAAGGAGACAATTTGACTCCTTGCTGTTATATTAAAACAAAAAGATAGAAAAGGAAAACAGGTAAAATATGCAGAATTATTCTCCTTTCAAGTCACAATAGAATTTGAGTACATAGTATAAAGATAATCTACTATTCTATGTTGTTTCTATTATGAAAGTATTTTGTCACATCAATTAAATTGTAGGCTTACTATAACTGTTAAATAACATTGTTTACAGACTCACATCCCATCACATTATTTTGGATATTAATATAGTCCCAGAACTACTTACTAAACTTGCTTTTAGAAGAATTTTAAAAGCCAATAAACACATCAAAAATCAATATCTATGTGTTAGTCACATCTAGTTAGGCACTTGCAAACCTTTCTTTCCCACAAAAAATCTTTAATCAGTGTAGTAACATATTTGGTTGAAAATTACGTTACCAAATTTGGTGTTACAAATACCTATACATAATTGTAATTTCCTCTCACCTAATGCTCCACTGGCTACATACAAAAAAGCAAGGCCAGTGTCCAATGAGCTTGTTTCTTTGACGATCTGGAGACAGAGACTGAAAAAAAAGTCTATGTTGAAATTATAAAAAAAATTTGAGATGCTTTACAAGGAAGTGAAAGTGCATGAGGAATTTTTGTACGTAACAAATCTAGTTAAGAATATAAAATCAAGATACAGCGTGAATATACTACGAAGTGAATTTACCCTATAATTTTACAACAATAAAACATAAAAAGAAAACAAGCAGCAGCTGTTTTGAATAAAATATACAAATATCTGTCAAACAAACAATTTACGAAGGTTTAAACAATAAACTTACGAGTAAATATATGTTGAAGACAATGCTATTAACGCACACTTAAATATCAACATCTTAAGCTTTTATTGTTTAAATAATTGCTAGCTAAATCAATTCTTTTTAGATCGCCTTTCAGAAGCTTCATTCACAATTTTTTTTAAATTAAATAATACACACACAGTACACACACGGCACACACGCAGCAAGACAGATGTAACCACAGACTACATAGAATGACGTCACCACAGAACACTAAATTCCTAGAACATCACGTCACAGACACACATACAACACCACAGATTTTAAATTTATATAGCACAGTCACGGACTGCTTATGTACTACCTACCTACGTACTTTTACTTACTATCACAGACTATTAAGACTGCTAATTATTATAATCTTTGACACAGAAGTTCACAGGGAGAAAACTACACTCGTCACAAACTGTAGGCAGGTGGAACACAAGGCACGCGGCATGATACATTTTAATAATGCAACATAAACATAAGTGCATTTAAGCGGTCTGTGCCTTGCCTTGCTTTCAACCCTTTTTATGTCCCAATGCTGAGCACGGGTCTTTCCTCACATTTGGAGGGGAAGGCTTGGAGCACATTACACCACGCTTCTCCAGTGCGGAAGTTTCACTTTTTTTCACAGACTACTTAGATGTACTACGTACTTTTTTATAGTTATTTAAAAACTCTTAAATGAAAAAAATATTACTTTACATACTTTTTATTTACATATTTTATCGTTTTAAATAAATCAATTTAAAATAATAATTCACATCAATGCTAATCTTTGCTCCTATAAATTTAAAAAAGCAAATTTACGCGCTATTTTTGAGTTTCTGTCTAACTGACTTTTTAGTTGATTTGTTTGTCAAAATGTCCAAAAATGTAAAAGTTTTACAGTTTATTAAACAGTTAAACTTTACTTTTTATTCTACAATTTAAAAGTCAATACTAAATACTTATTTAAAGTTGTAAAAGGACCAGTGAAAGAATAAAGTTTAAGAGTTCTTGTTGTATTCGATACTTTGAATTTACGAAATGTCTTCTTTGCAACCTATTCATGCATTAAACTTGGGTAAGATTGGACCCTTTTCTATATAAAATTACTAGTATTCAACTATTTACAACGATCGCACTGGAAATGATACGTAAAGAATCTGCTACTTCTGTCTGACTTAGGTTCCTATGCTTGCTATGCTATTCCTATGCTGTCATGATTTAAAATTGTATGGTCGGAGAAGAGGGTAGGGGTTGAGACAAGTGGAAAGAGGAAGTTCTCCCTATTCCCCAATACCACTTTAAAAAAAGGTAAAAAAGTATCTCAGAATCTAACCATCCACTATTGTTTACCCATTTAGATGTTGCATAATTTTTCATGGTTTTCTGAAATCTAAACAATGTTATAGAACTTGTACCTAATGTATATTGAATACTTGACAGACAACACTAAGTGACTGGCATGCTTGTTTACTCCTCTCTTATAAAGTAATGTACTTTGGAAGATGGTAAAAGTCTGTCACTATGATGCACTTGGCTGATGTAGTGTGTATCATTTTATTAAATTAATATACAGTTAGCAATAGCTAACATTTTGACCTTAGGTTACAGTTCCTACATTGGTCTGATTGTAATTAGGAGCCAGTAATATTATAATTATTAATTACCACTAATGGAAACCTTAACAAAAATCATAGTGTGAAGAATTATCTCTTATGAAACATTATTTTGATTGTATTAGCACAAGAAATATTTGATTTATTATTTTTCTTTTTCAGATTCTGTGCAGCAACAACATTTCATAAAATACTTCAATTCTCTCCCTGAGGTAGGTTCAGACTGTATAACAAAATACAACAGCGATAGTCTAGTGCTGTATAATTTCATACATTTTAATGTTTTTTAATTAATATTAATATTATTGATCCCAAATAAGTTAATTGTTTAGTGTAAATGTGAATCACTTTATATTGAAAGATATGTAATAAAGTACCTGTTTATGTAAGACTTATGATCCAGTACGGGGACATTATTCAGAGATTCATTAATTTTATTTCTTTATTTAATCTTTATTTATACTAATAAATATTAAATTTTACAATAGGACTTAATGCCATAAGCATTCTCTCTGAGAAAATTATAATAAATATATAGTATACTAAATAAGTAATAATTATATCACAGTATCTTTAGTATTGTTGAAATGAAATAAATATTGGTAAATTTGCTTAAATTAGACGATTAAACATCTTGCAAGCAAAATTTCAGTAGTTGTATTCCAGTAGCGTCGTCATATCTGTACTTGGTTGTAGGATTTTCTTGTAGGACAGTTATGTAGTTACTACAAATAATAAGTGCATATTACAAATAATTTGTAATTTGCACTTATAATGTAGTTGTTTATTTTGAAAGGAAACATGAAATGCTTACGAAATCTGCTTCTAAGTAAAAGTTGATCTATTTGTATATTATTTTATAATTTAATTTACATTAAAATATATTTGCTATTTTTACATATTGTGTTCTATAATTTTAACTCTGTTTAAACCATGAAATCACCTTACTTTTCGCATTAGAAAATTTGTTACCAACTGATTTCCAAAATCCAGGTTTTTCAGTCTGTGTTTCAACTGCAGGAGGAATAGGCTGCAGATTTGAAGGTTTTGGCTCCACATGTTCTGGACTGCTTACAATTGTTTCTTTAGAATTTAATGAAGGGTGAGAGATTTGTTCATAATTACTTAACATTAATTGTCTCTCTGAATTTTGTTGTTGACTCACTTGCAAATCTTCGAAAACTTGTGAAGGACCCTGCCCTTGTTGCCCAAAATCCTTTAGATCACTTGGACTTTCTTGTTGATGAAAAACCTCAAATTGCTGTTCCATATTTTGTTGATCATATCCTTGTTGTAAGTTATCACTGGGAAACCAAGAGCCTTGAAGTTGTTGACCAAAGTCTTCAAATTGTTGTTCTAAATTTTGTTGCTGAATATCTGCCGGGGTTTCTGTTGATTCTACTGCTTTTTCTTTGTCAATATGGTCATGTAGATTAGTCAAAGGCTTGTAGTTTGCGATAACTATTGGAGGTTTTGCATTAATACTGTTTGGAATATTGCTTTTTTCATGAGTACTAACTTCTATACTAGGATCAGTGGTGGACATTTGTAATTGTGGTATATTAAATAGTTGATATTGCCTATTGTGGTTAATCTGACTATTTAAATTTGTGATAGACAATTGACTTATAGTATCTTCATCTTTATTATTCCATGAATTAGGTTGAACAGTTTCTTCTGCTGGTATTTTGTGCTTATCGTTTATAAGACTTAAGGTTTCAATCTCTTCTGGCATTTTATATGGTTGGTCAGTTTCGTGCTGCTGAAATACTTCAAATTGTTGATCCATATTTTGTTGATCATATCCTTGTTGCAAGTTGACATTAGAAAACCAAGAGTTTTGCGACTGTTGATCAAAGTCTTCAAATTGTTGTTCTAAATTTTCTTGCTGTACCTCTTCTGGTATTTCTCCATTGTCTTGCGGTCTATGATTTTGTAGGTAAGTTGAATGATAATTTGAAGCTGTCACATCAAATTTTGGCTTATGGTTAGTAATACTGCTTTTGACTGTAGTGGTGAATATTGGAGTGGTTGGGTTTGTGGTAGATATAGGTGATTGTGAAGTTTTACTTATTGAATTATGTCTATTTTCTTTTGTCGTTTCATGAGCATTCGTGTTTATAACAGTTAATGGATTTCCAATATTTTCATTTTTGGGTTTCATTACACTTGGTTGTATTAATATTTCATCTGATTTTTCTTTCGTTAGGCTCGAGCTGTCAATTTCTTTTAATGTTTTATATGGCTTGGGTGTCGTCATTATTTCAAAAGATGCCTCTTCAGGTCCTATGTCACCGCGATTCGCGTCTGGTGAAGGAATATTTTTATCGAAGTCGGTAGGTTTCACATCTTGGCTGATAATGGAAGTACCTGTTATTTCAGTCGGCCTTGATGAATTCTGAGGTAAAGTTGGTATTATTGACTTTATAGTAGTACTAATATCTTCTGCTTGCTCATCAAACAAATTATGATGTTCCGATTTTGTTTCTTCAAAGTTAACGGTATTTTGTTGTGGAGTTGGGTATGGGTATGTTTCACCCAAACCATAACCATTTTGCATATGGTTGAAGTTTTGATTATGTAAATTAAAGTTTGACGAGTCATGCGAGAAAAAATTGTTGTTGTCTATTTTATCCTCTGTTGCTGAAAATTGTCCTGCAATGTTATCTATTTTATGCCATAAGTTTTGTAATGCTATCCCAGAATCACTTGATGAAAAGGAATGGGCATGATTGGTATGCTCAAATTTATTGTTATTAAAGTCACCAGTCATATGCCAGAAATTATTTCTGGAATCGTCATATTGTGTATTACTTTGATCCCAAGGCGACTTATGTTCAGTGGTACTTAGAGGTACCGGAAAGAGGTTTGGTTTTTTGTTTACACTTGGGGCGAAATTAGGTGCATTGTTGTCTTTCGGAACTAAAATTGGCCTCATAAAGTCATCATAATTTGTATTATGTCTTTGGTACCACTGATTTTGTTGGGTTTTATCTAGTCCATCGATTTTATGTGTATTCCAGTCATTGATAGAGTCCGCATTTTGTACGTTAGACTGCTGTTCCAACCAAGCTGCTTGTTTCCAATTATTATTAGAATTAAGTTGACTTTCTTGATTGTCATTTCTCTGAAATTCGGCTACATCTGCACCATTTGCTTGTTCAAAATTTACTTCTTTTTGACTATGTTGGCTAAAATCTTCAATTTTCTCATTTTGAGTTTGTTCCAGGTCACCTAATAATTGAGATTAATTATCATTTAAAAAATTTAAGTTATATGCCTATACGTATTAACGTTTTAACGTTGCGTTTTAAACATCATTAAGTATTGTTTTTCTAGAATTTTATCACTCATCTGGTTTATTTATGTATACAAAATCAACTAATAATGATAATTTTTATAAGAAAATCAATTTAATGACATTGATAAAACAATGCTAGTAAGCTGTAATATTAAAAAAATGGTTATGCAATATTAGTGTAAAATAAGTACATGTTCTTTATGTTTCTTATGTTGTGTTTCAGAGTAGTTAAAATATCATAAAAAACATGATTGAATCATTGAAAAGCTTTGAAAATAATAAAAATGTTTATATATTCACGTGATTTGCTTTTTAAATTTGCAATTAATTGAAGTCCAAAATAACGTGTTTACTTTTTTAAATTATATACTGACAAGCTATGTTCAAAAGTTGACCTTTAATTTTTATTTGTCTTCAATCTCAAAACCGTACTTTAAGGCCACACTTCTCTTTATTAAAGGAACTCTGCCAAGTTGTGGGAACATCTTTAATTGTTGATTATAACACATCTTAATTTTACTACGTTTAAGTTTGGTTTGGTACGTTTACGTTTAAAATTGGTGTTTCTTCAGTCCACGAAGCAACTCATTACACATAAAGTAATAAATCTCCCAATTGTTTCATTTTTAATCCAAAATTATAGTAAATATTTTAGACTAGAATACTAAATAAAATTGAAATATTTACCAGCCTGTATACTATGTATATCTAATATTTATTTATACATAATTATAGTATACATACATCACATTTTTTTATAATTCTTTGCCTTCTTGCTTCAATTGAATATATTAGTAATTTATGTCGTAATAAACGTTTTAAGTCAGTAAGCTCAAGTTAATAGAATGAAATGAAATGATGCAATTGTTATTGGGTGTTAAATTATATTTATTAGGATAAATTATTTTTGCTTATATTTTAACAGGTTAATAATTTGAATAGCGTTAATAACATACACTCGTGATAGTGTAGCAAAAGCTACTTACTTTGCGTGTGTTGACTAAAATCTTCCAATTTATCCCATTTATCCTGAGTTTGTTGGCCCAAATTCTGTACATTGTCTTGATTTGATTGTTGAAAATGGTCCCATTGACTTTGCGTTTCTTGTCCTAACTGTTGTAAATTGTCCCATTGATTTTGAGTTTTTTGTCCCAAGTCTTGAAGGTTATCCCACTTATTTTGTTGCTGTTGGCCTAAATCTTCTAAGTTTTCCCATTTAAATTGACTTTGTTGACCCAAGTCTTCTAATTTTCCAAACCCGCTTTGCGTCTGTTGGCTTAAATCATCCCAGCTGTTTTGTTGTTGTTGTTGCAATTCTTCGTCAGCGTTATAAGATCTAGCAACACGTGTATGTCCTTCATCGTCACAATCTATGTATCTTTGTTGTGCTTGTCTAGAATGCGAGCCATAATGATGAGACGAATACGCTGCACTGTTTGCTGAAGCCGCTGTTAATCGCTGCGATGCCTGGTTATCGGAAGCGCTTGGTATGATAACATATGGATCTCCTTTTCTTTCCCATGCTTTGTGATAAGAGTATGATGATTGATAGCTTTTCGGTTTTAAATCGATATTTTTAACAGCGTTTGTTAAATCAGCTGTTTTGCCCGTTATGTATTCATTATCTCCGTATGTACCGGCAGAATCGCTGCTCTGTTGTGTGTTAAATCCTGATTGGATCTGGCGGTGCTGTGTGTTAAAAGCTGATTGAGAGCTAGTAGAGGCAGCTGACTGGACGTTAGCTCGATGTTCGCTGTTTACATTACTAGAATGCGCTGATTGCAGGTAACCATCTTGGAATTGTTCTTTCGCTGACTGCAATAATTGAACATCGTCGTGTAGTTCGCTATTTTTTAGAAGAGGATTTTCAGTTGGGACCAGAACTGATATATCCGCAGGTTGTGTATGATGCTTTTCCCATTGTTTTCGGTAACTGTAAGCTGATTCATAATGTTTCACTTGGTTTGTCGGTTTAAAGTTTGTTTGTTGATTAAAAATTTCTGCGTCACTATTAAGAGCATGTTTATCTTCTGAAAGAGCACTTGGCGATACATCATAAGTTGGTGCAGAAATTGGTATAGCTACTCTGCCACCGGGTCTTAAAACAACTTTCATGGGGGTTGTTATGTATCGGCTTTGAGTGTTAGCTCCTAATCCACTGGACCGATGAATGTTTGTACTGCTTTGATCAAACTCACTATGCCCATGGGATCCATATTGCGTATCATAGTTTGCATTATATCCAGCTCTGTTATTATTTTCATATCTGCCAATGCCTTGTGACATATCGGCAGCCTGGAGGTTATCAGTATATCTTTGATCTTCGTGGCCCGAAGATTGATATCCACTGTACCTGGAGTCATGCGCTTGGCTACTACTACTTAAACCAGCATTCATTCCACTGTATGAATGACCTCTGTATCCGGAATTATGTGACGTCAGAGATGAATAGGCTTGTGACGCTTGTGAGCTTCCAACTGATTCCCCTTCTGCAAAATTTCGACCTCTAAGGTTGCTAAGGTCATAGTTTCCCGACCCATAAATTCCTCTTGAGTTTGCAGCAGTGTATACACTTCCAGTCCTAGTTTTAGCACCTTCTCCAAGTTCCCCATCGATTTGTCTCACCAAACCGCTCATTTGATGTTGTGCTAACGTATCCATATTATGGGCGCGCTCATAATTCCCTCCCATGTTACCTCTCTGAGCGCCGTAGTAGCCAGATTTGGAACCATCGTCAGATGAACTTCGGGAAAATTTAAAATCTTCTGTTTCTTTGTACGATTCAGGTTTCGGTTTTGCAACAACTAAAGCCACCACAGCAGCTAGTAAAATAAGTCGCCTCATTTCGGACGGCGTTCAAATAATCTGTAAATAAAAATAAAACAAATGAAATGTTTAAGATATAATTTAAAAAACTACTAAAATTTCTTCTTCATAAATCTAATGAATCTCTAAATGAATTTAATATTGTAATAAAAATTTTTATAAATTTAAATTGAGCCATATAATATAAGTAATATAAGAAACAAAATTAAATTACATTTTTTGTAAATAATGGTGGTTATATAATATATGGTGGTTAGTTTTCCTAGGGTTAATTATTTACTATCGGTAAGTTTTCTAACACGAGTACATAATAATATATTTTATTTGAAAATAATTTTCGAAACGTAATGTTTAATTTAAATATTCTTTTTCCTTAGTAAAAATCCTTAATAAAATCGAGAAAACTTAAGTAGGTAATAAAAATATTTATAGGTAAATAAACAATAATATAATGGTATAATGATGAATTTATAAATTGTTACTTACAATAACGTAGTATTCTCGTGCACAAACTGTTCAACACACTACACTTGTTTTGGTTTACACACTGACATTGCTCAACGGAGAGACGCCAATTTATTGTGTTTTAAAATAATATCACTCCAGAGATAACCCTCTGGCTGGTCTGAGTGATCTTTTATTCTGAGAAGTATAAACATGCTAAATATAATAACTCAAATGTAATGGCTTCAACGTAAAGCTGCCTATATATTGTGTTGCAGTTATAAAATGACAAGCTAGGTATTTACATTGGTGATCGATCCCTGATTCACAGCATTCGTGTTGACATCGGTACCTATTTATCCAAATTATGATTCAGAATATGACTTCACTTTTGTGACTTTAACTTAAGTCACACTATTGAATCTATGTCGTGGGTGTAGATCTGAACAAAAAATGTTTTAAAAAAGTTGTTAGAATTAATTTTAATATTAGAAACGAAATTATTTAATACACTCACACTCACAGCCTCACACTAGGATTCCCTGTGTCGTAGGTACCAAGGACACACACAAAAACAATCACACAAAAACTCAGACCGAGAACAGAAATCTAAATTCATCATTTAAACTCTGCCTTATTGGGATTCGAACCTGTGATACATAATAGCAGATCGACCTGTTAAACACTAAACCATCATTAACTATCTATTCTATTAGTAGTTATATTTATTATATGCATATGAAAATTAAGAATATTTTAGTCAACTGTTTGCTAAATCAACCCGAAATTTGTTACACCTAAGCTTAAGTCTGCGACTAGGGGCTAGAAAGAAATCAAAAATGGCTGACTAAGAAAATCATTATTTACTGCAGTGGCGTGCTTTAGCCGAAATGCCTAAACTAGGAATTTCAAAATCAAAAAATCTGAATCAAAGGTTCAGAAATTTATAAGAAAAAAGTAACAGTTGTGTATGGCTTACACACAATTTAACAAACAACGTTTATGACCAATGTGGTTCAACCGCTATATGCTATGTAGGTCAGTCAATCAAGGATATCGTAAGGAAAAAGTATGACAGAAGAATCGTAAATAAAGTCAAGCGAGATATGAGTAGGTAATTAGGTGTTATTCAAAAAAAGATTTTTTACAATACTAAATAAACGGATAGATTTCAAGGGCTTATTACGAATTCTTAACGACGAGCATGCAAGCCACCTTGAGTTAGGTAATTGATGCAGCCCATTGAGATCGACACTCAACCTCAGACAATACCGTTGGACTCCAATGCGTAGCTACTCCTGAGGTTAATACACCTTAGATTTAAAGGGTCGCCTGATTAGCCTACTTTTTTCTTTCAGAAACCCCCAACCACTGTGAGAATCTTTGATCGCAATGAATACTATAGCGTACATGGAGCAGATGCCACGACTGCGGCCAGGGAGGTGTTTTCTTCTATATCGAACATTAAGAAGATGGGAATCGAGCCAAGTCGCCTCGATTATCTCGTGCTGTCCAAAGGAAATTTCGAAATATTCATTCGGAAACTTTTGCTGGTGGGTAAATTTTTTATGTAGGAAAGAGGTAGCATAAAAACCAGGTGGTGTTAAGTGGTCTCTGCAACCCATAGACATACATATTCAACCTCGGGAAATACCACACTAAATACACAGTTAAAGGGCCTCCGTCCAGGTTTAACGAATGTTATCTGTCAATAACAGCCGGGACCGGTGCTCTACGAAGCACTGATGCGCGCATGATTTTTTCACTAGCGATCACCCATCCAATCTGAGTGCCGACAACGCCCAAGTGAGAACGTTTGCAATCTGGACAACCAGGGCCCTAGTACGAGATTTTGTACTTTACGATAAACTCAATTCGATTTCGAGTTTCTCCATACATCGATTAGCAGCGCCCCTAGCGAGTACGGGGAGAACTAAAAGTCGGCTTTGTTCATTACTCGTTTTGTTATTGAAATGCAATTTTGTACTGTACGAGGTTGGCAATGTATTTATTACCTCGATCGTGTTCTAAACTGTCAAAACTTGTACTAAGCTCTCTGCAAGGCTCTACGCCCGGGAAAAATCTTAACCATTTTTGACGACCCGCGTGGTGTAGTGGTTACCACGCCAGTCCACCATTCGAGGGGTCCCGGGTTCGACCCC
>DWAV01002258.1:0-11502 GCA_018231305.1 Noctuana lactifera | reverse complement strand
GGGGACTCTTATAATAATATGACGTTTTAAGGATTGCTTAAGTAAGCTTGTGCGTTCACTTTCAAAGCATTTTTTTAGGTAAATAATTATATTAATTTTCACATTAGGTAAATTTATAGTTCGCGAGTCTCTATATACTATATACCTTTATATTTCTATTAGTACAAACAGCTTAACTGATGTGTAATAGTCGGGAATACCCATCTAGTTTCAAACTGTTATTCGCATAATATTCTTTCAGGGAATCGAGCAAGAGGTCTTATTGTGTCTGCGTGGCTCGTCAGTATTATCTTCTCTGTGCCACTTCTCGTGTTGTATGAAATCAAGGAAGTACAAGGTAAGTAGACACATACAATGAAAATTACTTAAACACTCAGACCGGTAACAGAAATATAAATGCATCAGTGAAATTTCTGCCCCACCGGGAATCGAACCCAGGAGGCCAGGCCCTTCGAATGTTAGACCGGCATCGTAACCACAACACTACACGAACCGTCAAATTTATTTAAATTATTGTTAGAATTTGTTTGAAAATATCTGTCATTGCGTCTACGTAATTTGTATCACTCCTCGTTTACGTGCAGGAGAACTCCAATGCTGGATAGAACTGGGTTCTTCACGCAAGTGGCAGATCTGGATGACCCTGGTATCGGTGATGATCTTCGTGCTGCCAGCGTTGGCCATTGCAGCTTGTTACGCCGTCATAGTTTTGACAATTTGGACCAAAAGCAAGGCGGTAGTCATGAGCCCTCCGATCAACTCCAGAAGAACTAAGACGGTGAGAAATGGTAAGCTGATATCTAGATTTGTTGGTCGTAAAAATAATGCATAGTTCTAACTCACTTCCCAATATTGTCGTTGATTGTGTCTGTATTTACTCGAACACAGTCAAAATCATGGCGACATGTTGGACTTAAATCTTTCGTGGAGCCTGCATGTGAGAAAAGTGTCGTAAGCTTTATTTTATTTTAGGTACATTCACTCAAAAATGTCTACAAAGTTTTGCCCTTTTATACTAAAATTTCTCTATCTCAACATTTCATTTAACCGATATACGCCGATGCATGCATGATGCATGCTGTATGGATGCAATAGAGGAGACATTAAATATTACTTGAGCACTTGCAAAATCCTTGTATTCAAATCGTTCGCTACGTTCCTAGAGTTTAGAAACTATTAATAAATACAATTTCTAAATCCTGAAAAGAAATATTAAAAAATAAATAAAAAATGTGTCTCTCTGGTCTAAAAAAATACGGATCAAAATTTTAATCTCTGTATACGTGACATTTTGTTCAGATTGCACTATAAAATAGTGTCAGTTTAACATGAAAATCAAACTTCAGTTTATGTTTTTTTAACGAAATGTTCTGTTTATCTTTAGATAGTATTTGGGTACTTTTTTAATTATTTAATTTAATTTTAATTGTCGATATAATTTAATCTCATGCGTCTAAGGGTACGCGTTTACTTTGTATATACTCGTACCAACAGACGGCGTTAGTTGCAAAATAAATACCATGACATTTTTATACTTAACCACTTCGTTCACTTATTAGTTTATTGCATTAGTGCATAAACTTCTCAAAATTACCATAGAACAAACAAAGATATGACTTATCCACGTTAAAAACTACAAAACTAAACGAACTACAACATTTTAAAAATTTTAAAAACTATCCCGAGAATAAGATGAGCTTCTCTTTAAAATCACACAAATCTAAATGAAAATTCAGATTTACACAAGTTTAGTTTACAGTTTGAATGTTATGAATATTCGTAAAATACAAAACATATTCGCATTATAAATTTCAATTACTGTTAAGCTACATCACATTTATTCATGTTTTGCCTGTAACTTCTTGCAAATTATTATCATAAGACGTCCGTTTGATCCCCTCATTACACATAATAATTTTCAAAATATACCTACTCGTATTTCGTTTCATAAATTCAGTCTTAGTACCTAATGTCAACAGCGATAAGATCAAAGATTTCGTAAATATTTGTAATGAAAGTTTTATCAAAATTACTGTTTAATACAAAATCACAATTCTAAAATGTTAATACCTCGTAGCAGTCGTGAAAGAAATATAAAAGTAGGGGGAATTGCCATTACATCTATTTAATGTGTGGTTTGTATAAGCCATGAGCAAAAGCGACTCAATTACGATTGCCTCATTGTAGTGACGAGAAAAGCGTATCTAACAAAGCGAATTACTTTCATTTTACTTAAAATAAACTCGAATAACAACATTTATTTTCTAAATAACAATCTATTTTAAAAAATTCCATTCTAACTATGACTAAATAAGAGTGACAGCTAATTTTCTTCTATTTGTGAAAAACAAATTAAATTTCCGTTATATGAATCACCTGAAAAGCGTAGATACTCGTAACTAAAGAAATCTTTCTCGTGAACATTTTCTCAACATAGATATCATTTTGGAGATGACAAAAAACAAAAGTGTCCGCCTTTGTTACGAAGCATTGCAGTAAGTACTGCTTAGAAAACCATGTTTTGTGCACAGATACGGACGTCATAGTAATATTTACCTTTCTCTTATTTTATGTAGGGGTAACATTATAAAATATCCGTGTTTAGTGGAATATAGCTGGGCATTGTTATAATTAAATTGTTTCGCACATACTTAAAATTAAGATTTATATGGTTTTATACTTAGACGTACACGAGAAGCATCAGCTTTCAAATAAAAAAAATAATCATGTAAGTCGGTTCACCCTGTCTCTCTAGGCACCATCTAGGCTTTTGGCTAAGGTAGGCCAGGAGAAAAAACTCTCGGTGCAGCATTGGGCCCGACTTCATTGGGACCGTCCGATCAAACTGAGACTTTTGGCCACGTAATGCATAACAGGAAACAGACCAACTGACAATCCGCTAATGTGTCTTTTTAATACGCATTCGGAGAAAATTTAAAATATTTTTTTTAAATCAACTTTTTCAGGGCAAGTGGAATGCGACCCGGATTCCAGGCGAGCCAGCTCCCGAGGATTGATACCCAGAGCGAAGATCAAAAGCGTTAAGATGACTTTTGTTATTGTTTTCGGTGAGTAAAGAACGTGTTTCATAACGTACTAATTGCGAGTAATTATTAAATCTTCTTTGAACTTCGTTGTCCCAGAGTGATTTTATGACATGCGGCACCTACGAAAAATAAACAGACACAGATACACTTAGAGTATATACTACTATATAAAGACTATGTTATTTATATTTTAGACATAGCGATGCTTAATTATATTGTGTTTAAGCTTTTCTCTGAACTAATAGTTAAAGTAGGGTCTCAAGTGCTAATAACCGCCTGAGATACGTGAGTGGCCGGATGGTGGTATAACGGTGGTATAACAGTGGTATAACAGAAGTATAACGGTGGTTTAAAAGGGATGTAACGGTGTTATAACAGGGTTATAGAGGTAAACGTCACGTCAAGTATTTTCAACGACTACCGAGGCACAGTAGTCAGGCCGTGACTAGGACCTGCACGCACACTACAGTAGATATGCGATCGAATATTGTCTTGTCAGCCGCCTTTTAATAAACTTTTACAAAGAGCAGTGACCTTCAGAACTTTCTCGTACCTAAGGACCTTTACAAAAATTTCGTTTATCGCCGGTCGTTTTCATTCATTGAGTAACCTGACCCAAAAGCCGTGAAACTCAAAGTTTTATTAGACAACTTTTCAATTACTCAGAAAGCCCTTTGTTTTTATTGGGGTTTTTAGCGAGTAAACTTTTTTAGACCTCAATTTGCATAAGAATGCACGGGAATGGCCGTTTGCTGCTGCAACGGTCATTTAAGAGAGTCGTATTGAAGTGTAGGGCATTAAGAGTGGTTCAGATTGTCTATAGATTTTCTCATACACTTTATAGCTACAAAATCTATCGTAGTTCATGTTAGTTAATTTGTTAGTTATTACTTAAACTTACGACTGAGCATGACCATAATTATGATTTCAATGATCACTAAAATTATTTTGATTTCACGCCTAATTTCGTGCCTAAAGTTAGACTGGGAACTAATGTAGAAAAGTTACCGGTCGCAGCGAAGCATTCTCTAGTTAACTGGAAAAGTTAGATTCTCTCAGTTGCCTCAACTAGTGTAGTTTATAGTTTGACCTACCTCTCAACATAAGAAATATCTAAAAAAAAGCTCTATCAATTCAATTGTATTTGAAACTGAATGTAGGCATTTTTAACCGATTCCAAAAGTATGAGGTGTTAAATTCGATATGCATGAACTCGGAATAGAGAGAGAGAGAGAAATACTAGTTTACTAGTTTTCCGTACATATGGACCTAAGTATGTATAAAATATATCGGATGAAAATGCGCGATTTATAAAAGCACTTGTATAGTTCATTAGTACGAGTACTTTCCTCAGGTACTGACTTTGTGGAGTGTCAGTTAAAGGTCGAATACTGGGTTGAAAATGGACTGGGTTGAAATTTTCTAAAAAAAAGAGAAAATTCTTGATATAAAATTAATAGGACTGAATAGATTACAGACACTCATGAACAATGCCTTCAACCCTATTTATATCCCACTGTTGGGCACGGGTCTCTTCCCAGAACTGGAGAAGACCTGGAGTATACTCACGCTGCTCCCATGCGGATTGGTGGTGGTTCATGAACAATATTTGCATTTATGTTTTCAGTGTTCGTGCTATGCTGGTCTCCGTACATAGTGTTCGACTTACTTCAAGTGTATCACTACATACCACCAACACAGAGCAACATAGCCATCGCAACTCTGATACAGAGTCTTGCCCCACTCAACTCGGCTGCGAATCCCCTGATATGCTGCATGTTCTCTCCACACATTTACACCAGCCTGAGGTAAATAAAATAAGTGTAACTAGCTGTTATTTATAAAAACTGTATTTTATAAAATATAGACAATATCTGTTACAAATCTTTGAAGTCATTTAAAATAATAATATTTAATTAATTTTTTATTTTCTCGATTTTTACACTTAATGAATTCCATGACATGTAGAGCCATTTATCAATGAATAATCTGTACTAATAATATAAATCTGAGGAGTTTGTTTGTTTGAACGCGCTAGTCTCAGAAACTACTGGACCGATTAAAAACATTTTTTAGTGTAAGGTAGGTATCCATTTATCGAGGAAGGTTATAGTCTATCAAGCGTTACGTTGCAATTCTTAATGCGGGTGAAACTGCAGGGTACAGCTAGTTTACTAATATAAATTAAGAAGTAGCACTGAAAGGCAATAAATTAATATCGATAACAGACGAGTTCCGCCATACCGCTGGCTGTGGTGCGGGCGGCGGCGCACGCGCGGCACGCTGCGGTCGCGGTCCGACTCTACCGCAAACTCTGATCTACTGAGCTCCACGCACGCGCGACGCACGCACTCTGTCGCTACGGTTAGTACATTATATCTATATATCTCTTCAGTTTTTCATAATGGGATGGTAAATATTGTAATAGTAACTTAAATTAAAATTTGCACGCAATAAGATTGTTCTCTTATTGCATGTGATGTTTTACCGGTAGTGCATTAATAACTGTATTGTAGATATAAATTCCTGTGTTAATCATATCGGTTAGTTACAACAGTTCGTAAACTTGGTAAAGAAATGAATAATTTTATTGAAATTTAAGTGATGAATTTAGATTTCTGCTACCTGTCTGGGTGTTGGTGTATTTGTCTTTGTATGACGTGTCCATGGCACCCACGACACAGGGAATCCTAATGTGGGGCTGTGAGTGTGAAGCGTTATTTACTTTATTTATTTAGCACTCAAGCGTAACAGATCGCTTTTCGCTAATTTCACTTTCAAGAACTACAAACACGCTGAATTACTCAAGTTCAAATTTAGACGCTAGTTTATTTTCCTTGTAAACTTCTTGAGTGAAGAATTACTACATTACAAAACTTTTAAGAGCACTTTAGTGAGTGTCGAAAGATAAAGCTATTATTAAAATACTTGGAAACGAGTTTAAATATAAACTACGGATTGTAAATCGATTTGAGGAAACTAAGTATAACCACTAGTTACATCAGTTATGACAGACTATTTTTAAAATGTATACGAGAATACAAAAAAAACTGTCTAACCTTAAAGTGTGCAGTTACGCTGAGTAAATTAAGCTCAACAGTAACATACCGTTTATCTACCTGCTTTCATATCAGGTTAGGTTTGATTATGTTTATCTTGTATCTTATCCCTTCTGACAATTTTCTAAGGCCTTGCTTTTGTAATTAAATCAATCCTGGTCCAAATAATCTATGTAGGTATATTGGCAGGTAACTAATATCAAATTAATACTTTCACTTTAACAAACATAGCTAGTTGATATAGTTTTAAGTCGTATAATATACATTATACATACATACAATTATATATATCGCGTTATGAAAAAACCGACCTCAAAATTGTCGCACGCATACTTAAATTTAAGACTTATATGGTTTTCTCATGGATGCCGATCTCGATCAAAATAAAATGGGAAAAAACGGGAAGCATCAGCTTTCAAATAAAAAAGAATCATTCAAATCGGTTCACCCAGTAGAAAGTTATGAGGTAACAAACATTAAAAAAATACAGTCCAATTGAGGACCTCGTCCGTTTTATGAAGTCGGTTTTTTGTTTTTTTTTTTTATGATATGAAATAGCAGACGGGCATGCAGGCCACCTGGGGTTAAGTTGTCGCTGCCGCCCATAGACATCTACATCCAACCTCAAGCAGGCTCGTGGCCTGCCTGTCGCATGTAGTTGCGCTGTTACCCCGGGTCGTCTCATGTAAGCATGGCCGGTTGAAAAAATATAAAGTCAACCTTACTAACATTTCAGATCCTCAACAGAACCCGTAGCAGCAGCATGACTAGAACCCAACAAGACAACCGCCGCACCCAGCTTCTAGTTCTCATATCAACGCGCGACTGACAGTACGCACCCACCGTGACGACAAATGACGTCATGCTATAGAGATCTGCGCTACAACCCGCAACAACAAAATATAATACCAACAAAGTCGTCGAGTCAACGAAAAAGTTGACTAAGTGACTGTAGCGTAGATTATAAATGACTATGTGAATGGTTTGTGAAGAATTAAAGTTGTGTAAACGTGTTGTTGTATACTGAATTAAGTGCATGGCTGGGTAAAGGTGTTTTTGATTACTGCTAAATTACCATTTCAATGTGTGTGACAACTTCTACCCACCGTGACATTTTGTCATTATGACAAGATAAGTTTAGTGTCAGAAACAGTTAACTTCAATGTGCAGAAAAAGTCAACAAACATAAATTGACATTCGATTTTGTTGTTTGCAAAACATAGAACAAACTCGAGTCATGAATTAAAATTAATTTTTCTATAGGTTTTTGATACAATTGCCTTATAGAAAACGTAACAAATAATTCTTATTACAATACAACGTAAATTCCATAAAACTTATGTATAACTCAATTTAATAATATTATAATTATAATATCTTAATGACAATGTTTTAAATAGAAAAACAACATATTTAATGTAAAACAACATAAAAAAGAATAATCTATAAAAATAATGTAATTTTAGTATTCTAGTCTTTTAGTAAGCTTATAAATTTTAATAATAGTTGCTAGAGAAAGTCGTATTTTTGCTTAATATGTAGAGTAAAACTCTTTGCGTCGTTGCAATTGACTAAGATTAACTGTTGTATTTCTTAAATGTAAGAAGTCTTACCCATGGCTATTTTATCAGTATTCTATTTATAGCAAAATCGACTGGCGGAGTCAATGATTTTGTAGGATTTGTTTTAATTGTTAAACTTATTCTCTTTTAGTAACTATAATTGTATTACTATTAAATTGCTACAAAAGCATTAAGATTACAAGCATTTTTGTGTAATAATTAGGGGAAACGTCGTTAATGAGTCACAACGCCATCTAAGAGCTGCTTAACAAAACCTATTCTATTGTAAGTATAAAATAAATATTAACTATTATTTGTATTTGTATAAATAATATTTAGTGATAAATAAATATTATTTAGTAATAAACATGTATTCATTGTAGCCAAAGTCTACGCTTTATTTAGCTGTCGTTCTAGTTTTAAGCTGTTATTTAAAGTGAGATGAAAGTGACATAGCTTAATCTATATTTTTTCAAAATTTATGCTTAGATAAGAATCGTAGCCTAAGCTGAGTATATTATCGTTGTATCGCTTTTAAAAACTAATTATAATTATAATAATAAGCCAGTGTTTCCATGATAACGCCATCTATTGAAAGACATGTATAACTTTCGTGTTTCTGTTCAAGCTGCAGCGATGCCTTATGTAAATAATAATAATTATTATTTATTATGTATTATTATGTATATTATTTAGTGTACCCATTCTATTTATATTCTTCTAGGCTTCTATTTATGTTTTTTTTTTCAGTGACAATAGTGTTAAAATACCAAATCTGTAAGTAAGTGGATCATCTAATTACATTAGTTTATCGTAATTTTTTTACATTTTCACGTGTAACGCCATCTGTTGAAATAGTCGAACAACTTTTGTAATATTTCTTGCTACTGCAATGTCATAATGCCTATTTGAATCTCATTAACAAAGATTCCAAATCTGTGTGTGGCTTGCATAGGTTTAATTATGAAAATTGCATCAGTATTTATAGGTAGGTGCCTACCTACTTACCCATGTTACGATGATGGTTGAAATTTTTGCTATTTTAAGCACTCTTATTCTACAAATATAATAATTATTCGTAAACCTTTCTATAGGTAAGTATGTCATATATTTAGCAAAATGTGAAAGTACATAAAGCTGTGAATGTTTCAATCTGAATCAAATAAATTGATATCTAAATTAATATTTCTAGTAGGGTTTTATGAATCAAGCTATATTAAATATTGGTTGAGATGAGTTTAGCTTAAGGCCATCTCACTAGGAGATAGTGGTTTTGCTGGAAAATAGAGGTTTAGTAGAAACTGCTAGGCATTCAAGTTTCCTTACTGAATAGATAATTTCTAAGCATGTTTTGTACATTTAATGTAAATTATGTACTTATTAAATGTAATCATGTTCAAAGAAATATGTACTATTATTTTTGTACAACAAATTCGCTAAAATGTCTAGTAAATGTTTAATGAGATTATATTATTATTATAAATGTGTCATGTAAGCCTATTGTTTTATTTAATTACGTGATAATCAAGCCCTTATGTACTTAAACTCATCATATTTTTTGTAGCCTAAATAATTTTCATTAGCTTTTTAACCGAAATTAATAAACGTCCAAAATAATAGAATAGGTATGCGTGAAATTTTTCAATATTTTTATACGATACTATTCAATACTACGAGTATTTGTGAAAGAAATTTCGAAATCCTAAATGGAATTTTAATCCGGCTTAGATCCGACGCTCTGTACTCGGTTCAGAAGATCAAGAATCAATCAAGATCAAGATCAAGAAATATCTTAGACTAATTATATTGAACGATAAAAGTGACTTTGCCGTTAGGTACACTACGCATGCATACTTTTAGTAGCAATAACGTTATCTAATAGTGTAGGTAGGTATAATATGAACCCTAATGGTTAGATGGCCTTTTATGACACGCATCTAATATTTGATAATGTTGTTAAAAGGAAATTCTCCAGATATTATATCGGGACTGGAGAAATCTGGCATTCTAGCATTCTAGAAGAAATCTGGTAATAGGGTATTACCAGATTTCTTCATGACTAAAAATGAAGGAGAGGTGAGATAAAAGGTACTTATTTTTATAAAAGATAATTATATTAAGATACACAATTTTCTGTGTGTGTTATTTGCTTCACAGCTTAATTTTTGCCAATCGTCGCTATTTTTGGCACCATGATCACCTTATAGACAAAAAATATTACCTACTGCTTTCGATTTACATTCGAAAACACTTCGTGCTTACTGATCAAAATAACAGAGAAACTTTCTTAGCATTTCGTAGGTATAGTTCGTATAATGGTTTTACGACTTTCCTCAATTTAATACTGCTGTGAATCCAAGAAAATGAATGGCGGTTTCACCATAGTTTTCCCCTTTTCATCACAAAGTTTTTTTATTGGGTTTATAGCCCCTAAAGTTTAGATAATATCCTCGTATACATGTTTGGATGCTCCTATTGTGAAATAAGTTTATCTCTTTTGAAAGTTTAGAAGGTCCTCACAATTATGACAGGTTATTAAAATATTTTCAAACTTCATAAGCCAATGCCATTTTATGAAGTAGGTACCTATAGGTCATCGCACTTCCTACCTTACTCTAACTATTACGATCTGTGGTTTTTTTATCCGCGCACTATTTTCCGGGATCAAAGGTCTGATCCGGATTCTTTTCGTAGCAACCGTCACGTAACCCGTAAACATTAATTTGAATTCAACCCGATACGAGAGATCGTCAAATTGAATTTTATTTGTTTTCGGATCAAATGGGTGGTTCACCATGTGGTGTTATTTGGTAAATTTTAATAAAATAAGTATAATTCGAATAGAATAATACAATTACATTTTATCGCAAGAACATAATAACATTGTATTTTTCATTGTATTACCTAATGTCGACTAGAAATTATTGCACTGTAAATAATTTCGAAATGACAAAACGCTTAGAACTTTTAAACTACTCAACGGATTTTAATGCAAAAGGTTTACATATATTTACTAAGTAATTTACTAATTTTGAGGCGGTATGAATTTCGCCGGGTCAGCTAATTACTAATAATCCGAAACATTTAAAATTAATTAGCAATATACCCATAGCATCATGAATTAATGATTTAACTTCGTTCCCGTTTCTCCTCTCAGCGATGACGATCAAAAACTCTTAACAAAAACTTCTTAATTCAGAATACTGTAAAACGGGCACATAAGCGGGTAACCCTTTTCGCGATTCGTCAAGTCATCATTCTCAGGATAAATGACAGGTCATTGGAATCAAAGTGGTCACGTAGAATGACGTGACTGAAGTCTACCATATACTCGTTCTGAGTATTCATATTTGAGGTTTTCTATGGATGACGATTGGTAGCAATGACCACTTAATGTCAAGTGACATGTACCTACTCTCATCTGCTACTCGTTAAAAAGAACAACTTTACTTCAATCAATGCTAAAGCCCTCGACCCATAATTATCCTTACAAAATCTATTCTTCGTTTAATCTAAACAATGAAGCTAATTAAATCCTCTTCCAAAATTTATCATCCAACGCTATCGGATCGTTAGCGAAATGAGATTGCGACCGCATCAATTATGCAGTTTGAATGTAATTATGTTTACACGACGTGAACACAGTAAATAATTTGGTTCTGTTATGTTATTTATTAAGAACTAGCGACCCGCCCCGGCTTCGCACGGATGCAATGCTGATTGATACTAAATACATAGTAGGTACAAAACCAAGTCGCTTTCCCTGTCCCTATATCCCTATGTATGCTTAAATCTTTAAAACTACGTAACGGATTTTGATGCGGTTTTTTTAAT
>DWAV01002257.1:0-11502 GCA_018231305.1 Noctuana lactifera | reverse complement strand
TATTGTATTGTAGTTAATTATTACTCTCAATTTTAGTCCAATTGTACAAAATCGCCACCTCAGAAGTTTCACCTCAAAAATATTACTTCTAAAGCTCAACTTGAAAGTTGGCAAAAATATTCTGAAATAATGTATTTTATCCCTCAGGTCTCTTGGATACGGAAGCGTGATCTGCACATCTTGACAGTGGGAGTACATACATACAGCAGCGATGCTCGGTTCGCAGCACTACACACGGACAACACGGATGAGTGGACACTGAGGGTTGCGCACGCGCAGCCCCGAGATTCTGGGGCGTACGAATGCCAGGTGTCTACGGAACCGAAGATCAGTCTATCGTTTCGACTAACGGTTGTAGGTAAGTACTTACAGAAAATGTAATTTGCAAAATTTTCATCCCATCAGTACCGAGATGCCCTTTCATTGTATTGAATACTTCATGAAGTAAATTATTTAAACTGACGTCGAAAAGAAAATTAATAATCTCTCTGTAATCTCTCGGTAACCAGACCATGCATTGTATAGTTCGGAATCAGTGTAACTGCGAGCAACTGTACCGTTCTCCCATTAAGTTAAGTACTCGGCCACAAAACCTTCAAGTGCGTACTCGTAATAATATGTTGCGAAAAACTCCTATCTCTCTTTATCTATATCACCAGAGCTCTTTTTGTTTATCTCGAACTTACTTCATGCAGCAAACAATATTTCATTAGGGTTGAAAGTTGTTTATGGAGTATGTTAGAACGTTGTTTTATAATCTTCCCCGCCTCACCACTCAGATACCTCAGGCGGTGACTAGCACATGCACGCATACTATAACAAAAAAATATTCAGTGCAACATTAACAAAGTAACTTTTCCAGAAATGTTACAATGTAAGAAATATTGGGCCTTTACTAGGACAACTAGGTAGGTTAGTCATGCTGTTCGAGTCACATTTAATAATTTATTTGTGTGAGTTAAAAGTACTTACCGTATGATTATGATTGCAGTGTCGAAAGCAGAAATTCTCTCCGGGCCGGAGTTGTTCGTTCGCGCGGGCTCCGACATTAACCTGACCTGTATAGCAAGGCACGCACCCGACCCGCCCAGGTAAGAATAGATTTTGATAGCTTTGTTACTTAACTCCACGTCCAATACCTAATTTAAAATTGTAAAATGTTTCTTCGCGAGTGAGATGTTAAATTGGATTTTCGAACCCACGACTATTCCATCAGTAAATGAACACGCTTTAGAAACGGACCATCACGGCTCCTCTGACTGACACGATATTTAAAAATTCCGCGGTGACGTCATTTGAATGACAGTAACAGACATTGCACCAGATGCTAGTTCCTTTTGCCCATGAAGCTAAAAAACCCTAAAAGCGCTGCTTAATTACAGTATCCGACGGTAAATAATGTACCTACATGGAGCTAAAGAGGTAGATAACTGGCTTATATCTAATTTGTTGTGTAGCCTCTACTGATTTTATTAGGATCATTCAATTTTCATGTGTCTCCTTCCATCTGTCAAAATAAATTGCTATATCATGTGTTTTGCAGTTACTAGCTTCGACTTATATTATTATATACGTCATGTAAAACTAACACTGAACATAAATACTTTAATATCCTAAGATTTAAACTATCTAACAATCTAACCGTTAAGGTTCAATATTGTTAAACAATTGCATTAGCAATACGGGTTTAGCAGCGCGCGTGACCCGATAAGGATAGTTGGTTTTACCGGCTAAAGCTCTATAACGACCGGCTTTTGGTAAATAAGCTAAACTGGTAAATAAGCTATTAAGCCGTCACTTGTGCTTAGCCGGTGCATTCAGGAATTGAGTGTAGTAAATAGAAAGCTAACTCTGATTTCAGCGTTTCGTTCTTAAGTCGAAACGTTTGCAGCGAAACAGATTTTCTAAGCATTTACAAAGCTGGCGATGTAATGCTATTACGGTATTTGATTAAATGTAGGTTTGGTTAAATATCTTGAAGAATAGAACTGAATCAAATAAAAAAAAACAGTTTCTAAATAGTGTTATGTAGTTTTAGTTTTATTTTAACATTTATTTTATTTTAACTTCAAACTTTTCTCTTTTATGTTACGAGTACGAGAATGTGTTTTTATTGCGCTATAACTTAAGTTATAATATCGCCTGAAACATTATAATTATTTCTTTTATAGTGCTTGTTTATTAGGCAGCGTAAGAGATTAAGGTGAATGACTGTGTAGCATTTAACAATGTTAAATATGTGTACCTAATATTTATTTTGTGAATAAAGTGAAAACCTATTTCTCGATGAGGTCGAAAAACATATCTAGTTACTACGCTTTTCATAAACAAAAGCTACTGAAATAAATAGCTAAGATAAAATAAGCAGGCAATATTATCGGTACAATTTTTCATCATATTATTGTGCTTTCATTATAAGCAACAACCGCACCGCATCTTTTGTTTGGACACGTGTCTCCTCTCACACATAGAAAGAGTTCAGACCATAATCGAATACGCAGGCCAAGTGCGAGTTGGTGGAAAACCTTTCGAGAATTTTATGGAGAATACCTGAAACATACAGATTTCGTCACTATGTTCTTCTTCAATAAAGAGCAAGCGATAATCACTTATATTAAACACATTATATGAAAAATTAGGTAATGGCGCGTACGTGGATAATGCGGACCCACCAGAACGTTAGGCCGAAGTTTAACCACTCAGCTATTAATGCTCTTTCAAAGTTTAATAACTAAAACTTTAATAATTGGCTCAAATATCATTCACAAAACTAATAAAAACACTTTTGTCAATTCCTTACCTACAGTTTCATCTACTGGTACCGTGGCGCGAACGTGGTGAATTATGCTCAACGCGGAGGAATCAGCGTGGAGACAGAACAACGGACAAGAACTAGTCGGCTGCTCATCGCTAGAGCATCGCCACGAGACTCTGGGAATTATACGTGTGCTCCTAGCAGCTCTGGTAAGTCTAACATAGAGGCTACTAGGTGTATTCCCGTTGTCCTCATTAGCCGTATCCCCATAATGGGGACAACGAGAAATAAATTAAACAATAATAAATAACAATAATAATTTAAATGACGTACTATAAATGGAATTTTTAAGTATTTGATCGAAGTGTCCAAGGTACTAACTAACTTTAACTGCGAATAAAGCTAAACTGCTTTTCTGCGAAGAGACAGTTATAAAGATTCAGGACTAATAATATGACTGTCGGCGAACAATTGCAAGAAATTGTGATTACTCCGCATTTCGTTACTATGTCCTTCTGAAAACATATTTCTAAATAAATATTATATTACATAGCTGTAGTCTGTATAGCTAGATAACATGCCTACGGTCCAAAATGAATTTTCTTTTCTACATAAAAAAGTAAATAAAACCTTTTAATACCTCTCCTTTTACCTTTCAAGGTTATTTAATAGACAGTCTACTCACGCCCGACTAGTTTCGGAGTTGACTCATCCCACTGCGACTGGCGGGAGCTTAAGATAAAAGACCTATTCTGGCAATCCCTAAAATGCACGTAAATAAGGCAATCTTTTTTCCCGATCTCTGTTGTCTACTTACAGTGCTGAGATACTGACGAGATATTTAAGTGAAAAACTTGTAATTAATTAAACTGATGACGTTGAAGTTAGATGAGTGTATTCATTGGAATCATTCCGTTAACAGATTCAGCTTCGGTGGTCGTCCATGTGGTGAGTGGCGAGCGACCAGCAGCAATGCAGAGCAACGCCATTAAAACGATCCCGGCTATGCTTCCCATACTAATTATACTAATTACCCTTAGTCATAGCAGGCACCTCTTAGGCGATGTGCTACAAGGCGTTATACAGCGAATCGTCGAGTTTAAACTGCGCTTAAATTTTTTATGGATGTATGTTAAAAGAGTGTTGACCCCGAGATGACCTGAAGGAAGCGTAGCAATTGTAAAGGCATGAAATGCATAAAATTTTTATTACATTTATGTAGATAGCTTAGAGGTGTAAGACAACTTAGAGTATGAATAAGAACGCGTCAACGAAAGTGTTGTGAACGAAATTACGAATATAGTTTCCTAGAAAAATGGTTTAATAGTTCAAATCAATATTACGTTACGTTACGTTACGAAGATTACACAAAATTTGAAAATTTTCTTAAAGAAATTACGAAACTGCCTAATTTTAAAGAGTTATGATATGACTATACCTATTGACTATACTATTATAATACAAACAATATAATAATATGTAATGTAACAACATTTTATTTATTTACTTTTAATTTTAAAATTGCAATGAAATCAATTCATTGAAGTACTATCTACTACTAAGTACTATGGTATGTAGCAAACCTTGTTAAATAAATAATGAATAATCGTACGATGAGATTTATGCCACTAGATTTATAATCTATGCTTCAAATATATCACAGACAAATTAAGTTTAACTAAAAGAATTAGCATTTTACAAAAATTTTCTCTTAGTTTCTACGATAGGTATTTTTTGTAATTATCGAAATACTATCAAGTCTTATTCATACTCAAAGTACAATTTATGGAGAAACGAATTACTATTATAACATGTCTCGTCATTGTAGTACATTATCTCATTAACCTGAAGATTGATGCTTAATTTGGAGGAGCACTTTGTTGGGACGCTTAATTATATCGCTTGTTTTTACACGGAGCATTAAACTTCTCGTAAAATTTTGTCATAAAATACCTTTAAAGGGTTAAGCGATAGGGCGATTCACGCGTTTAAACTTATAATTTCCTAGTACCTACTTGTGATCGTTAACGATCGTGAGAACATATAAAAACATTATAATTTAGACTTTTACTTCTTCTATTTTGTTTCACCTGCCAGTATATTATGTTTTGTCTCATCATTAACTTTCCTAATTAGTTCACTCAAAACAACCATTTCCATATCTACCAGATGAAAAAATGTAATAGCTACTTGAATCTATTGATAAGTTGCCAGCAACCTTATATACGAGTACCTACCTCTATTCAAAAGTTGTGAAAAAAAAGCTACAGTTTATCTGATAGATAAGTTCCTAATAGCCTATCAGGAACTTATCTATCCAAACCGGCGAATCTGTTCCTAAAATCCTAATGGTAACGCGATAGTTAACTTATACCGAGGGCACTTTGGCAATGGCGATTTTATGGTTAAATCTATAGATTTTATTACATACGACAACAGATAGGCACTCCAGTACCCTATTGTGACAAACATAGATGTTACGAGAGGTGGCGCCATTACTAAGGTCAAGTGGTAAGTATATGCTGATAGTATTCATAGCATATTATAATCGGAGCTATATCGCATTATGGCATACTGTTATGACTGGAAACCTTCATAAAGCGGAGATATCCGTACTATTCTATTGTGTATAGGATGTTGACTTTAAGATGTACATTTTTTTTATCTTCTCTTGTATATTTGATATTTGTAGGAAATTTTTGTAAATTAGCTTTGTTATATCAATTCTATGTAACTTAAAAGAGCATAAAATATATGTTTCTTTGCCGAAATTTAAACTATAATTATGTTGTTACGGATATTTCTATAGTTTTATAATTTGCTTTGAAAATCTTGTCGAATCTGAAGTGCTCCTTCAAACAAGGTAATGTGTAGTTGTTATAAAGGTTGTGTTAAAATAAAAAACGCGTATAATTTCGTGAACTAATATAATTTTAGGTACATATTATAACTAGTTGTTTAGTAAAAACTTTTATGTGATCGAAATTTGTATTGCAGAATTTTTTTTAAAGTAAGTTTGTAGCTACCAACATGATATTTTGTATTTCTGTATAGTTTTGTATTAAATTTATATTTTATAAATTAGGTGTTTATAAAACAAAATCAGTATTTGGATTAATTTCAATTTCTTTTCTAGTCTAGTATTGTCGAGATAAATTCTATTAGGTAAATAGAGGTAGACCAAGGCAAATTTTGACATTTTGTATACAAAAATTTTTTATTTTGGTTACGAAGCCGATATTAGCCAATAAGAAAGAATACGGCTCGTTGATATTTTATTATTTTTTAATATTACATAGTAAATAGGTACACTTTTTTGTCACAACGCAATTGTTATTTTAATTTACGGTAATTAAAAAGTCTAAAGTAAACTATCAATATCTAGGTCTAACAGTTTCCAAGTCAGTTCTTGTTAACTGGGTCACCTACTACGTGATCTGAGGTTGGAATAACCTGTTTAATAAAACGCTGTCCAGTATTTGCACTAACAGCATTATATATCTTACAGTTTACGGCACTTTAATAAAACTGACAGTATGTGCAGCAAATGAAAATTTAGTTTTAAAAATGTCTCATGTAATTTCTATTCCTAAAGAATGGCAATACTACGGTCTGAATTAATTGTGAGGTTCGCTCGTGATATTAATTGTGACCAAATTATAAATTTTAACATCTCGCACCCAAAACCTAACATTATCAATGTATTGTACCTACTGTGTACAGTGTACCTACTCAATGTATTGTAGATGCACTGTCTTGATTAATTACTTCTATTCAATTTCTTTGCATTGAAATTGCATCACATGAACACTGCATCGCACAGGTATTTACGTTTATTAATATTGACAGAACCTTAACACGTGTCATTAAAAACTTAACAAATCTTTATTGAAACAGCGTGTTGGAGTGTTGGATGTTTTCTTCTCCGTGGATCAGATCCAGGACATGAAAAGGGTTGTATCAGTGTGACACAATGTATATCATTTTTGACCCGGTTGCTTTTCCAACGTTTCCTTTCAAATTTCGGAAATTCCCGAGAGCATGACCCAGTAATTGGACAATCCCCCAATATCGTGCCTGTCACTTTCTTACTTTACCCGGATTCAGCGGAGAGCGGTGCAATTTACTTCCAACAGTGTTGAGCTCTGAATTGTGATTTAGTGTTCATTGCTGTTTCTACGTGACTTCCAGCCTTGAAAGAAGGGAGTCTTCTATTAATGTAAAGAAAAGTTGCTTCTCGGGTCTTTAAGCAGTTCCATTTGTAGAAAAAAAAAACAGTTTTTATCTACAATTTATTTTATGTATCGGCGTTACATTACTATTTATTTATTTACGTAAACAGTTTTAATGTAAACATTGCATTAGAAAATAATATTAAATTCAAAATAACACCGACTTTGCAAGAAAATAAATTCACAGCTATTATGAATCAACGTCGCTTTACTAAATTATTTGTAGCGCTCTGTACTACATCACAATATAGAAGCTGGGACAACAATTGTGATTTAGTGTTCATTGCTTGAAGCTCTCGACTTACGTGCTCGACCATATGCGGGTCCCGTCCCACAACACAATTCAAACAAAAGTTTTATAAGAAAACAGGAAATAAGAAATGTGTGAAACATACAAGAACGTATGAAACATTTTCTTGATAAGTTTCTACAGCAAGAATGGTTTTTGTGAGCAATTAGTAGACTCTACAACAATGATATTTTCTTTAAATAATAAAAATGAGAGAACCGTATCAAGCAGGACAACTTGTCCAGTAAAAGACTTGTCTAGAACATTATTGGGATATTAAGGGTAGACCCTATCCCACTGCAACCGTAATATATAGTTCCTGACCCCCATAACTTAACATTTGGTGCCCGGGAGCAACGGCTAATATAGTACAGTTTCAGTTACCCAGTGCCTTTACGTCAGGGCAGATTAGGTGACTGAACATTCTTACTTAATAAGATGTTCATAGCGTACGTGACTTTTCATAAGATACAAGCATTTGCCAAAATGGAAATTACTATGAAATGAAGATCATAATATTTGCACGCGCGACCACTAATATGTATCTATCTATCAAATTTTAATATTGTCAATGGTTGGTTAGTTAATAACCTACTAGCAAATAGAAAATGGCTTAACTAAATATAATGCCGTGGGCGCCATGGACAATACCAAATTTGCCACTAGCGGTGACCCATCCTGTGATCGTTTGCGATCCTCAACAACAAGCGCTATGCGCGATGCGCGCTTCCAGTAAACAGTCTTAATTTAGTCCGCATACAAAGTATAACGTTGAAAGCATTACATAACAAAATCGTGCTTAACATCTTTTCAACATACGAGCATTTCGTTCTAATTTATTCTGGCAACTACTCCCAAACGTTCTGGCTAACGTTTCCATGTAAAATTCGGTGTAGCGTGATGGGATTTACTTCCGAAATGTTATGCGCTGTTGTGGTTTAGTAGTCCTTGTTGTGTCATGACCATGCGTTCCTCATTCCGACATCTGACATCGAGCTATTACCGTGCTGGGGTATGTCTAGCAAGAAATACGTTAAATACATATCTTGATACAGCCGCAGACCGCAGTCCTGTTTATTTACAGCAGTCGACTTTTCAATACAAAGAATGTACCTACTTAATACAGCGGCAATATTTGTTGCAAGCAGTTAGTAGAAAATTTAAACTATTGCAAACTTGCATTATTTTAAAGATGTACCTACCTTGTTTGGTGGTGGAAATAAATCATTCTGTTACATTAAACATATCTTGATACTATTTAAATGATAAAAAATTTCTCCGTTAAAATTTAAAAGCATTCAAAAAGATTTTAAGTATAAGTAGTGAATGTGCAATCCCTTTCACTGTACATTTTCAGGTAAGTATGTTAAAAACTACACTTAACTTCGCTTTTCACTTTTTAAGCGAGTTTTCGTATAAAAGTGTATTTTATGTACGAAAACTTTGCCGTCACACGGTGAATAGATTCAAAGTAAAAAGATGAAAGCAAAGAAAAGTGTTGCCTTGGCCTTCCTCTTATTCACGTGTGTTACGAGAAGATGTCTCGTCTTTCACGTATGCTTACAAATGTACTGAGAATGAAAAAGATTTCAGTATTAGATAGGTACTATTGCATACAACGTTACCTGTTGCAATCCTATAAAGAATTCTGTATTGACATGTGCTTATTTACTGATTTTGTGACTCGTTTAAAGAAATCGAAATGTATGTAATATGAATAAAAATACCTACCTGCGCCTGTAAATACTAAGAGGGGGTATAAAGCACAATTACCAATCATAGATTTCATTTTTAATCATAAAAAAATATGTAAATAAAATATCATAAAGCCAAGAGTCTAGATTCAGCTAAAATATAATATATATAAACATCGTATTACATTATGTGAAATTTGATTGTATTTTTGAAATTGGTTGTTACCGAATAACTTTCGACTGGGTGAACCGATTTTGATGATTCTTCTTTTATTTGCAAGCTGGTGCTTTCAGTGTTCCCATTTCAATTTTGTCTAATTCTGACAATGACATCCATGAGACCATTAGGTATGTCTTAAATTTGCAAACCATTAAGGTATGTGGGCAGCAATTTGTCTGTTTTCGTAACGCGCTTTATAATAATTATTTGCTAGGTTTATACCCCTTCTTTCTTCATTATTGGAAATTTTAAACCATACAAAAAAAAATATTTATTAATATTACACGAATGTAACATTACCCAATACAAATGTTACACGACAGTTTCATGTAAGCTTCACTTCGATTGTTAACTAAAAAGAAAAGTTGCATTTACAATTTGTAAATATTGTGAACGATTACTGTTATTGTAATAATAATAATTAAACAATAATATCAAATGTAACATATTCTTACGTATTCGAAACCATTTTATCACATTAGAATTCTTATGTAAATATAGCGTAAGTCATGATACGAAATAGAAGTGAGTGTTACTAATTGTTTAAAAAACATCTAACTTCATGTTAACTAACTAGATTAATGAAAACTTAATTATAACACTGTTACATACGATGCTGTACCCTTTTTGGTAATTTTTGTAAATAAAATAATTTCAAACTCTGTATCTTTTGACGTCCTAAATTCAAAAATTATTTAAAAAACCATAATTATTAGTTAAAAATATTTAAGTCGCTTCGAGTTATTTAAAGTCCTAAATGTGGTTGACAGCGTCGTATGAAATTCACCTTATGATAAAATAAAATTAGCCATAAATAATTGTAAATAAATTTTGTAAATAAAAATGTTTTAAATGTTTCGTGGTGTTTTATTTTGTCCATCGAAATAAAAATAAACCAATGTTTATCGATGACGATGTCTTTTAATTAAATCTAGAATAACAAAAGAATGATTGAGTTTTAATGTGAATAGGTACGTGGGCAGAAAGATCAAATAACATGAGTTTACATTCTAATTTGCTATTTTCTAATATATAAAAAAGTATTTATGATACGCGTATGTGATTCTCGAAAAGCTGCAAAATTAAAAACTGTTTAGCGAACCTCATTACAGTTATTTAGCAATTATTGCTACACGGTTCGCTCGCTAATTCTTTCACAAAGGCAATTTGGAGCGCACGCCACTGTTACAAAATTAGCTTTTAATTAAAATTATGCCAAAAATAAAATTTATGTCAGTACACCGCTACCCTTTGCTTGTGACCTGACCTTTTTAGATCCATGCCTCTTTTCTCTGTGAATTGGACTCTATGTAAAGTGTTTAGTGAGGGTTGGCTCACAGAAAAAGGACAAATAAAATAATGTATTTTTAAGAAACATCATCATTTTTAGTTGTATTGTAATCTTTCTGTTTAAAAAAAATCTTTAGTTTTCTTTCATTTGAGATACACAAAGGTTGCAGTGACCATTTAACATCAGGTGATCTACATATTCGTTAGGGATAAAAAATATAAATACAATAATAATAATATATTTAATAAATGCATCATACAATATTTTTGCATTTCACACCACATAGACAAGACATAGACACATACAAAGAAAGCAAGAAAAAACAAGATACATCGGCGTTCTGATCCCCTATAGCGAAGCGAAATGATTGTAGAAAGAATAGGTCAGATAGGTACATAATAACTATATTAAAAATGTATTTATGTTATACGCAATGAACAATACAAATACACAGTACACAAAAATTACTCAACAACAATAAAATCTTGGTATACAATATTATGTCACACTTGCACACATTACACAACACAACCGACTGTGAAATATAAATCCGTCTCTAGCTGTCCATTTCCGGTAATATCCCCGTTGAGATGCTGCATGAAATTCAGGAAGCTGTATTACTTACGTCTTGGCACGACTTTACTGTTTACCGGTAAACAGTTGGATAAAATATCAGTCTTAAAGTTTCATCCACAAAATGTTATAACATTACTTATTTCGTAAAACTCTATAATATTATATTAATGGTATTTTGCCAACCACTAAGCGGTATTAGGTCAAAAAAAATCAAGAATTTTTATGTATAGGTACACTGGATGGACTATATGTAGGTTAATGATACGGTACATCGGCTTTAGGCGCCCTTTTGGCTAATGTAAGCCGAGAGAAAAAAGCCTACGGAAAAACCTCTCGGCAATTCTTTAAAATCAAGTGTATAAATGACAAATTATTAAAAATTATGATAGTAAGGACAAATAATATCTAGACATGTGCGTCACTACCACTCCACCGCGAACTGCTC
>DWAV01002256.1:0-11502 GCA_018231305.1 Noctuana lactifera | reverse complement strand
ATGCTCCAGGCCTTCCCCGGTTGTGGGAAGAGACCCGTGCCCAGCAGTGGGACATAAAAAGGGTTGAAGGCAAGGCAGAGTCAGTCACTAGGCCTGGAGGCCTAGTTAGTATTATTATATAATACAAATTTGAGACATACCAACAAATATCTGATGAAATACTTGCCAATGGACAACACACCATTTCCAACATTCATTGCTAGAATCCATAGGTACATTAATAAATAACTAACCAAGGTGACTTGTGTTGTACTTACTAGGGACTGAATGATGTCGTCGGGTACATTACGGTTGTGGTTGCAGAGGCTGTAGACCGAAGAATGGCTGAAGATTACAGGAGCCTTGGAGAGGCGGATCGCAGCTCTAGTCGAGTTTTCTCCAACGTGGGACAAGTCGATTATCATCCCGAGTCGGTTCATTTCGCGTACCACTTTCTGTGAAAAAATTACTTAGGTAAGTGTCACTAGTTTTTATCGTTTCTTTTGTAATCGTTTTCTTTTTTTTTATCACTTTTCTAATAAATAACATAATTATTTAATGCCATGTTTTGACGTTTCAACGTTGGCATGAACTATAAAAAAGCGTGCAAACCATTGAAAGCACCGTAGTGATAGTAAACTATAATAATATTATTATTCAATCGACCGTATAGCGTTATGGTTTAGTGTTATGCCCAGTACTATACCATTACACTATATTGTGTAAGAGCCGTACCTACTATGGAAAACAGTAAGTGGCATATAAAACAGTAAGTCTATCAAATCGCTGTCGGCACCTCACAAGTCATTATTTGCTCGCGTTCGGCTGGTCGTCTAACGACACTTCATCAATTTAATATGGATCATCTTAAGTTTAGGTCCAGAGCCAGTCCTGTTGGCGCGCCGCCAACACCGTTAAGAGGGCAAAAGGCGTGACAAAGTTTATCTTAAATATTGCTGCACTTAACTATTAGGATGGGCGCCGCAAATAAAAGCTTTATTACAGTTTTTAGTTATTACAGTCATAGTAAGTTCGTCAAATGGGTTTTTGACACCAATGGCGACGACTCAATCATATCGACTCCACAAAATTGTTTAAACATATTTTAGTACATGAAGTTTTCAAGTTTTGTCATTGAGTTGTTATGTAATGAATACTAGTGAAGACACCCCCAAGAAAATTTTGTAACGTGAGCTGAGTGCACGTTAATATTCGTACTCAATTCTTGTTGGGCTCTACAATCTCTACATGCCATGTGACGTTTTATTGCCTGATTCTATCTAATGAAATAACGTTAGGTGTGTGCACTCAATTTCACGACAGAATTTTTTTTGCGGTGCTCTTTCTAGTAAGTTACCTACATGATCTCTCTGAGTTTTACAGATTTTTTATAATCCTGGGTGTTACGTCCAAAGCAATTGGCACTTCTACAGTCCATCACCCAGCAACGCATATAAAATACTGTTATAAAGTGTATTGGAGGCTTATTTCACAATTCACATATACATTTCGCGTGAAACGGCGCTCAGCTTTAAAGGTTTAGTTTAAAATGGCTTACTTACCTCTCCGAACTCTGTCAATCCATTAGCCACGGGTGACTCGTTCGAGGAGTCGGCCCTATGAAAAAACAAAACAAATAAATCGAGCGAAAAAGGAAAGTATATTAGTAATTGGCACCGCTATTCAGCTTTGCCGGCTGTTCGCATTGCTTTACAGGCAAATAAAATATGCAATGCAAAATCTGGGCTAAGTCTGGCGAAATAGTTTCTCGGTAAAGATAATTCGCAAATGCCTGTTCGATAAATAGAAAGCTACCTGTAACTAAACTAATGAAAATCAGGCAGAAAGATTTATTAATATGCGGTAAACGTATTGCGTGTCGTTTATCCGATTTTCATGTTTTTAATTATTACTCTTAATAGACTTTTACTTGAATTTTTTAAAGGTATTTATTTCAGTTTCGCAGATTAACTGTTATATAATAAGATACTAAAAAGTAAATTTACCTCTACGCTCTTTATAGAGATAAAACCGAAGTGATAAACTTTAAACTTTGTTTTTAAAAACAAATTACACCACATGTGAAATGCACCAGTGCAAATCCGGGGCGGGTCATTATAGTCATTAAACACATTTCACACATTAGTCACACGTGGACAATGAGCTTTCTTCAAATAAGGTATTGCAACTTTTTGTAGCAGTCCCTCATATCAACAAATTAATTTTATTAATTTTGTGGCCAATATTTCCTTCATTTAACCTCGTGAAGCCGGGCTCAAGGAATTCCTACCTACTTAGGAAGCAAAACCGACGCTGAAACTTTTGGCGGCCGTTCCATAACACTGTTTGTCTAAGTTTCAGAGTATTTTATTATAACTAAATTTATGGCAATATCTACATTTATCTACATGTTGGGACTATCATTTTCAGGCTGGAGTGTAGAGGAGTAGGTATAAGTCCAATTTATGTAATACCCATAAACGTCCGTTGCATGGACGTTAGGCGAACTACGTGAATTGAATAGAAACTCTGCCGCATTTATACATAAACTTCGCAAAATTCACTTACAGTCTCAGAAAAGTTTTGTGGCTCTGTAAGTAGCGTGCTAAAAGTTAAGTTATTTTGCAATTTGAAGATTTTGAAGTAAAATTCAATTCACTCAGTTTGTACAACATAAAAGAATAAGTTTATTATATGTACCACTTAAAGCATAAACATTTATAACAGTTCCACTTCTAGACACAGACACTATTATTAAATTTCTGAACTATAAGAACTGTAAGAACTTTGCAAGGCTTAGGTACTTAACGTCATTGAGAAATGCGGTTATCTCACGAAGTTTTCCTTTATCTAATAACTTTGTAAAACAAAGCTGGGTTAAACCCGGCTCTTCCAAACAAGGCCTATTATGAACTTTTACTGCCATTCTGTTTAAGACAATTCGTAGTAAGCGGTCACTAAATTGACCAATGAGATAGACATGTTACACATTCATTGACTAATAAGTAAATACACGAGTTTTCTGAATTACTTTTTTGCTCGATAACTGTTTAAGTTTTTTAGTTCCATAGTTTTTCTTAAGGTAAATGCTTTCTTAAATTTAATTGAATTATTCGATATGTATAATGTAGACATACATTTTTTTTATATAAAGGTAAAGATAAAGATACAGGCATTTGATTTGATAACTCAAGCAGAGGAATACGATAGAGGGCAGACGAGATAAAAGGTTATTCGGCTAAAGACGTAAGCGGAATACTAATACAGGGGAAGGTGTTTTCCCAAAAGTGAATTTTTAGAGGAAAGTCAAGGAATTGTATAAATTCTGAGGTTTAACCAATATTGGATTGCTTTAAATCTTTCATTGATTTTGTTATGGACCCTATAAGTACAAATAGAAATAAGATTAAACTTTTACTATCTGCAAACTAACTGATTTAATTTTACGCGCATTAATTAGTTTATATTTTAACTAACTTTATAATTTACTAGGCTTATACAATAATATTCCACTAACTCGCAATGGACCAGCGTGGTGGCTAAGCCATTCCTCATATTTGAGAGGATACTTACGCTCGGCATTGGGACGGAAATGGTGTAGGTAATGATGAAATTTAAATTAGAAATTATTTTTAATCACTGTAAGATACAAAAAATCTACAAATATTTGGGATTAACTTTTTCTGTAATGCTTCTAATGATATTGAATTTATTGCTATTGAATTTAAGACATTTGCAGTATAATAAAATTCAACGAAAATCGCTACGATCACTTATTGAATGCTTGCCAAACAATAAGTCCCTTCCAATTTATTCATGGAGTTATTCTCAAATGATATTCTCAGTAAAGAATTATCTTTGTTAATATCGGCCTTTTACCCTAAGTAATTGAAATACAGTAAGATTATCCGAAGTTTCTGATAGACGTCTGTCGTGCTTAAATAATCCCGCAGTTTCCAAGGATTAAATTAGGTAACAGACCTCGATGTATCTCGTTAGATTATTATAGAATATTATACTGGGTCACCAGCATGCTACTCTGCAAATATTATATATTATTATCTATTTCTTAACAATGATTTCCTTTTTTTTATATGTGCTTCTACGAATGATTCTCTTTTTTGCAGTCGCAATTGGTCGCAAGTATGCAGTCCACCTGTGTCAATACACTCACGTCTAACCTCAAATAGTAGAGAGGAGGGCCTCTCAGATAGGAATCATAGAGTGCGTGCATCTGCAACTCCACATCCCTCTCTCTCTCTTCTCTCTTCAGCCAACATATGTCCATTGCAGGACATAGGTCTCTCCCAAGGCGTGCCACAGAGCCTTCGTCTTCTGTGATAAAATCTATCTTCGGCTCTTCTCATCCAATTGCTTCCCACCTTCCGGCGCTGATCGTCGCGCCATCTAGCAGAGGGGCATTCCTCGCTACGTTTACCGAGGTCTCCACTCCAAAAGCCGTTTACTCCAACGATAGTAGCCAGCCCATTTGCTAGCCTTCATAGCTATGTCGGTGACTTTTGTCCTGTTACGGATGTCCTCATTTCGGAACACAAAACACAATAACTTAAACTTCGCGGCGATTTATAAGGGCGGCTGTGACACCTCCCTGGGCGAACTGTGCAAATTCTACAACTTTTAAGAGTTCTCTTTTTCCTTTGTTCTATATTTAAACTAATACCTACAAACTTGCAAAAAGTGTTAGATAAGTTTCGGAACGCTGTTGGGGCTTTGCGTGAATCCCTCAGTAAATTAAAGAGCCCCTTTGCGTTTATAGGTAGGTATTTGTTATTTCTTTAGAGAGGTGTACAATTTCAAAATCAATGAAATCTCTAGTAGGTACAGACGTACACTTAAAATGATGAGAACAAAGAAAAGTAATGGCTACAGAAAATGCAACAGTGGCAATAGGAGTAGTGGTAATGCAGAGTGATATTAGTTACAACATTATGAACTGATCTGTATCCGTATAGCGGAGCGTATAGGCATCTGTAGCGGGGGACCAGAATACGAAGAAAATTTTACGGTTTTAAAGGATTTATATCTGCATCAATACTGAACCTCTAATTCTTTCACCATGTCCTGTCAATGTCTATTTTACTTACCAGGGAGTGTTGCAAGTATGTGTGAGGGTCATGTAGCGTACTCCAAGTTGATAATAGCTGCGAAGGACACCAAGAGAATTGGCAATAGAATGTCCACCTTCGATGCCGATGAGGGAGGCTATTTTACGGGGACGAGCACTATGGGCTTCCAGAATATCTGCAAAAGAACAGTTACTTAGCAACAAGAAGCTAAACATGTTATGTTATGGTTAAGATTTCAGACTGACTTAAAATTAAGCAACGTAGTTTTTCATGTGGCCACAACGTCGAGAACAGAATATTTGTGCAGAGGATCAAATGATATTACAAACCGTATTTCGATAGGTCTGGTAAGGTAGTAGGTATGGTCTGTTTCATAAATTAACACAGCCAAAACCAGTGAACCTATGTTAAAAAAACGTTATAAATTGTTGTAAATATAAATATATTGTACCTATATGGTGTTATTACAGAAAGCGTATTAATTTAGACATACACTATAAATGTATTATTTTAAACATGTTTGCCATACTTCCCAAAAATATTTATGTGCGTGCTTCGTTTATATGCGTACCTACGTTAAAATTCATATAAGCTTTAAACATGAAAAATATGTAAGTATATTGCAAAATTTTAAAAATAATGCAGGTAGATTTAAATCGACATTTTATAAACCCCAAAGCAGAGATTCCGTGAATTACAGTATAAATCCAATTTCAAAATTGTTTCGCCGGTAGTTCGCCCGTGTAGAATAGGATTGTCGGCAGCGTTCTGGTTGAAGTATACTTTCTGTAAACTAAATTCAAGTAGAACCTGGGATTTTCACTTTGTTGTAAATTTCGTGTGCTCATATGAATTGAAACGTTTATGATAGTAATGAATTCGAACGGAATAGCCGTTCGAACTGAATTGTCCTTTCTCATATACCTAGTATTTACATTAGGACAAATAATAATATTTTAACCGTTTATCGTATAAGCAGTCATTGCCATCAAATAAATATAATATAGGTGTCTACTAAAAGTGTGCACATTTTAGTCTTAAAATCATCTTAAAGTTGTTAAACTGGGAATACTATAAGGACTGGTATATTACCCTTAACTGAAGTAGCAAGCTTCAAATGTTGGGGATACTTGTCCACCAGACGTCTGATCACATCAATTTGCTCCAAGGTAAGCTGTACGGCATCCTTGTTTTGCGTGGCGCACGGTACAAACGCTGACCAGAACTGTGAAAAAGAATATTTTTATAGAAGAAATTTTAATTATATTTATTGATACCTACTGTTAATTATAATCATCAATCCATTTCTCACAGTGTCATGGAGGACATTAAGCCGTAGGTAGACCGTAGCGTAGAGCCCACTCGCGGCCTCCATGTTGGACAAGTGCAGGTCGTTGAACTTTAAAGAATTATGGAGAACTCTCGTGATATACCGATATACAGATATCTTTAGTACAGCGTGTAAAGTGTAAATGTCACCCTTCAAAGCTGAAGTGAAAGCTTCATAAACTTTCTAAACAGAACATTCTAACATTAAAATAGGTACTGTTTTTGTGTTCCGCGTTGGGGGTTACATAATAGTAATACACACATAATAGATAAACCGCTAGTAAAGGACTAGGTACAGTAGACACATGAGATTATTATTTTTTATAGATATTGTAGAAAATTTGCATGGAACCGTCCTTCAAAAGTTTTTTCAATTTCCATTGTTAGCGTTTTGTATAACTTGTGTTAGTGACGTTTGTGTTACGAGGTTAGGTAGGTAAATGTTTCAAAATAATTGTTTACTGAAGTTAACAACCAATTGTTACGAAAATAAAGTGATAAGTATTATGGGGTCAATATTTTAATTCCTAGGGTTGCAGTTTAAGGTACTTGTACGTAACGTATAAGATTATATATTTTTTTGCAAAACCTAATAACAATAATGTACTGAACAGTGGAACAGAAAACATAAACTTTTGATTAACTATAAGTTAATCAAATAAGTATAATTATAATTTAATGTTACCTCGTAATCAATTCATTCATAATTATACAATTTATATTTATATCAAAATACGATTTTCTTCGTCCCGTAAAATAAAGTAGGTATACTGCCGGCCACAGTCCCTCTCGACAACACGCTTATATTTAAACCCGGACTATATTCCAATAGATCCGCTTTATCGTCCCCGTATATCGCATTAACTTTTTCTATAAGGCTTAGCTTAAGTAGTGTGTTTACTGGATAGGTTATTACGAAACCGTAACGTTTAGAGCGCGTGTGGGGAAAATATTATAAAAAAAACTGTTCACAACATAAAGTTTGCTCAATCTTATTATAAAATTATAAACATTAAGATAAATATTAATGTTTCAATGGTTACCTGTTGGACAACAAAACGCTATTGTTTTATAAACTAGCGGAATTTCAAAATTTCTTTTATTAATTAGGTACTTGGGTGTAATTTAGGTAATTTTCAATGATCGATTACAAAAATCTGCGTCAATCCTTTCATTTATAATCGATATCAAGCGAATCAGTTGAATGAAACGACCGGACGAACTGGTATTAGTTTTCATATTTTTTTAATATTAAGATTATTTTTGCTTCTTTATATTTTTACGTAGCGGAATTTAAAGTTTATTTACTACACGTCACGCTTAGTATTTATTTTATTCACAAGTCTGGCTGTTTGAGTAATTTTTCTTTTCTCTATCGATTAAGTATTATTTAATGAAGTGTAATTTTGGCATGCCCCTGGATGAAATGTTATAATTATTATCTTCATTCTCACTGTTAATTAATTATACAGTTTAGAAATTATTATGTTACAGCCACAAAACAGATGTTAGCAAGGTAACTAACGAAATATGTAATTTAGTTAAGTTCTCACCTAACATAAAAGAGATGATAATATTTTGCATCAACATTTTCCTAGCTGAAAGAGTTTTAATTTGGATAATATTATGCAGTGCACGAGCTTAATGTGGGAGTGTAATTTTAAAAGTGTAAAGCAAAGCCTAAGTGCAGAAGAACTCGACTACCTAGAAACTTTAAGCTTTTTCAAAATTGAAATGCATAATTGTTTTAGCTTTTAGTTTTAAACTAAGAGCGAATCCTTTTAATTTTACAAGTAATTTACCTGATTAAAGTTCGGATGAGGTTTTTAATGATGACTTATGACACGCTTTTAATTATTTAAGTAAATTAAATTTAAAACAAACACAACAAAAATAGAATTAGTCGAATAAGTGCAGGCGTTCTGGAGTGATTAGCGTAGGTAGGTACATACATTTTGGGTCATTGATTATTATTTTTATCATTATTTCTAGTACGGGAATAAATAAATTTCGAATGAATAAATTCATGAAATTAATGAGGTCCTACAAGGGATAATTCAAATTAAACCCAACGTAATCGACCCGACAGAGGGTGTTTGTCATATTTTCAGGTATATTTTATTCGTACGTCTATCGGCTAATATAAGACGCGGTCTAATAGTTGTGTTGACACCAAGTTTCATATCTGGGTTAAATACGGAGTATTATGTTCCTGGTTTATGATTCATCATGCCGCATCATGAATAATTCAAAGGGGTAACGAACCTGCTACTTGGTGAGATCCTATGCCGTTGCACTCATAAACCTTAGAGAGTTGCATCCCATTACGTGTAACAGGATTAATTTGTTTGTTTTCAGACTATTTGTAATAATTCTTCAATTATGTAATAATTCTTTATAGCTTTACTTTTTTTTGGGGTCGGCTATCTATTTATTTAACTATTTATACTGATTTTTATTACTTCATCACAGATTCTTCAGAAATCGTTTTTCTTGATATTTTTTGTTTCTAAACAATACAAAACGTTATTATGGCTCTGAATTTCAACGTTGTCATCAATAGAAACGTTCATCCAATAGAATAACTCCATTAACCCTCATTGGAGCAGCGTGGTGAAGTATGCTTCAGGCCTTCCTCGGTTGTGGGGAGAGACCCGTGCACAGCAGTTGGACATAAAAAAGATTGAAGGCATCAATAGGAACGAAGATACGAACGAACAAGTACATCGGTTGGCCGCGCTTACCGTTGTAAGAAAACTGTTCAGTAGTCTTTGAGATTATCGCGTTCAGGCAGACAGACAGACAGACAATAGACGCGGCGAGACTTAACTCTTTATGTATAGATTTATTCCTTCGGTGTCATGTCAGGACTGGTTTCATTGAATGAAGAAGCGCCCTGTAGTGGCTTAAGTCATAAAATAATTACATTAATTACATTATGTCAATAAGCACACGGCTTTGCACCATATTATACAATTCTTGAATGAGCAGCCTCATTCTTCTATGTTTTTCTTTCTATGTTTATCAGAGTTTTGCGGTCAACTGCTAAGCGGAATTACACTGATGGATATTAAATTCAATTTGAAGCCCAACAAAGCCACTTGTGCTGTTATGGTTGCGAAATTGCCTCTTAAGTAAACACTTGATAAAATATCAGGACTCGTTTCACTGAGAACTCTGAGCGAACATAATTAAAATTATTATAAAACGATAATAAATAACCATAGAGCAACGATTATACAGTCATGATATATTTTTGGTGACTACGTCAAACCATAGAAATCCAGAGGAAAGACCAAGTAGGTACATAAAATGGAATAGTTTCATATTAATTATATTATAATTTATAAACTATTGAAAAAAATAAGCGTCACATATTCACCCGGATAGGAAGCACTTGGTGTAACATAATCGAAAACTCATACTTAGAATTTATGCTGAGCGAGCGTTCACGGAAATTGCTGGTTGGGTTTTAATGAGACTTTTATTGTTAACCGGTTTTGGATCCGAGCCAACGTTCGTGACGTGTGTCAGCTTTTGCTTTAGGTTACAGTCATTTCTCCATTATATGAGATGGCTTTAAAGTAGCATCGATTGTTGAAGTTGACTCCTCAACGTTACTTGAGGGTCGTCATAGCTTTATAATGGAAGTTGTTCATATACTTGCATGACAATGCTTGCTTTTCCTATATACTCGTAGGTACATGTGAAGAGCAGGAGTAGTGATGAATGTTTTACTCAAAATTTCATTAGATATAATGACATTACTCTCTGTTATCTATTTTGTATATAAAACAAAAATTGTTTCATATATGTTATGTAGATAGACATGGTAGAGTTTTATTTGTGTGAAAAGGCATACATTCCAATGAGGTTTCGGTAATCAAGAGCTTCGTCCTGGTTTATTTTTATGCTTTCATCATTTAAAAAAGTAACTAAAAAAAGGTACCTACTTTTATATCAATAATAAATCCCAAAAAATGAAAACTGGAAAATTCATTTGATACGCGGAAGTTATCAATGACATGCCCGACTGATTGCGCGATATTTTTACTTCAGCAGCGCGTAAATATAGTTCGAAAATTTTATTTAACGATTGGCTTTAACAGCCAAAGGATGAAATAGTTACGAACTTGAGCCCGTGAGATTCTTCGCACGTTATGTGGCAGGTAACTCCCAGTTTGTTTTATTACTTTCTTTCGATGGGAGCGCAGATAAAATTGAAACGGAGAGATCGCAGAATAATTTAACTAGCGTTACTATTCTCATGTTCTTTGCAATTTCAGTAGGTATTTCTCGGGATTCTAGTTATCTTCTGAATTGATTCTTATAGCTCGGTGTTAGAAATTTCATTTTACGATTAATTAGTCTCTACTAATAAACCGATACCAATCTATATTTGCATCACGTTTGAACTTAATGCTTCTATGCGTCGTACTCGTAATATTAATGATGAGCTGGCGGATCCGTCAGTGAACTGCGGAACGGAAATTATACTGTGATAGCAATTAAAGGCGCGAAGCGTTAAGGTGGTACGAGATTAAAGGCTTCACGCCTTCTCGTACCTGGGGTTCTACTATCTACATTCTACACACTTAACACTTAGCCCATAGATTTCTCAAAAGTTAAAAGTATTACGACTCAAGAACATTTGCTTTAGACTTGGTTGACGGAGAATGAACAATTCTGTTATTAGACTTGGTGGCGACAATGGGGAATCCACACCGCAATTACTATTTGTAGGGCAACGGAATGCAACACGATAACATTAGGTAACATTCTTCAACTTTAGCCACTGCTTGTTACGCTTTACTTGTTATTGCCACTAACATTTGGAAACGTTGCTCCACAAGAAGTAACTGTTGTGTTGATGAACCATAATTCGTTGAATTTCGATATTACATGCCTACTTTATTACTCCAATCTTGGTGGTACATACCTATATAATATGTAGCAACCCTTATGATGTTGTAGGTATTAAGTTTAAAAAAAGAGAACTACTAGATTGTTTGTAATTGAAGGGCAAAATGTATAAAACAATTATAAGACCTGTTGCCATGTATGGATCGGAATGCTGGGCTGTTAAGGGTATTGATGAAAGACAAAT
>DWAV01002255.1:0-11503 GCA_018231305.1 Noctuana lactifera | reverse complement strand
AGTAGCGTTCCGCAATATCTTTTTACATTTTTTTTTTGTACTTTACAGATGCATCTCTTTTGCATTAAAAACCTTACACAGTGAATACCAAAATGCTGTTAGGTACTTTGTAATTTTTTAAAATTTGTAAGAAATTTTTCTTGTTTTACTTGATGAAGACACATGTAAAAAGTCTTTGTAACAAACTTCAAAACAAGTCGGTTATTATATTGACATGTACGAGATGTAATAGAATTACAAGATATGATGATCTATAATGGCTTCCCAACAAATATACCTGTTCCCGTTGCATTAAATTGATTACAATAGTTATTTGTAGCAAGTTAGTGTGTGCAAATTTTTAGTTTAATACCTACGAGTATTAGCAAATAGCTTTTTATTTTTTTGCCGTGATAAAGACTTAAAATAGTCTCAACGTGTTACTATTTAAACTATTCAAATCGGCGTTTTCCATGGGAGTGTCCCACAAAAACGCAAAATATTCAAACGGCTCGGCTCCAAAGACGCCGCAATTCCCGAAGTTCACATTATTATAACGAGCTGGCGGCGCGGCGGCGCGGTGCAAAGCAAACTGTGCCCACGGCCGCTCGAATAACCGATACTTTGCCGTAATAGCCACGATCCAGGCATTCGATAACAAGCCGCCGATAGCTGAACCCGTATTTTATTTATATATCAGCTCGCTTCTTTTTCAATAACGCTTTTTCCCTCTCGCAGCGGAAATTTTGCTCTTTTATGGCGTGCTGGTATGGTCGTTATTTACTAAGGTAATTATCCGACCATAATACGGAATATTCAATGGACAAATTGCTAAGCGGAGTGACAGCTCCCACCAGAGCACACTGTAACGTTAAATAGGTGTCTTAAGCTTCGTAGGTGATGAAATGACTGATGAAAGGAGGGCGTGCTTAATCATAAACTTGTATGACTCAACGCAGACGCAATGTGTTTGTTGTGATAATTCATGTTAATTACATATTTTGTATCATATTAATTCATGTTATTCTTCTTATCGAAATTGAACAATCCACACATTCCTAGTATTCGAAGCAATTTTGGCCAAACTTCCGGTGTTATACGAAACAAGTCTCCTGGCATCGCCATTTCGACGAAGCGATACTCATCTTGCCATATCGTTTATGGAGATCTCTTTAATACATAATTAAATTTTAATCAATGTGTGTATATTTCTTGTACTGTCTTTATTATGTAAATATTTAATAGCGTAATATTGGTGCAAGTGGAATTTGAAATGTGAGCAAAACATTGAGCAAATGTTTGTATTTTGTCATCTGAAATGGAATTAAAATATAATTTTAAAAAAATACTTTCATAATATTTCTTGTTCTCCAAATATGATCATCATATTTGGAGGAATTTAAGAAGGTCGAGGAAATGTGTGTCTGTGCTGAGTCCGTAAGGCGCGGGCCGACGGGCGCGCCCGGGGCGCGGGTTCATTAAGGAGCCCGTCGCGATGCCATTGTTAACGTTTTTAATTCATGTGTCCGGTGCACGCGCCGCCTTCCCGCCTTCCCTCGTGCCCCGAGACTGCTGGGAAATCTCGCTGGAAAATTAACGCCACAATTTTTATACTTTTTTTCTCGTTTGCGAGGCGCTTCCATTTTATTTATTTCACGCTCCGATCGCCGCGCGGCGTTTAGTTAGCACTTTTATTTTTATTCCCCTCGAAAGTTTTATAATTTTCGTTTTATGACGTATTCTGCAAGCGGATAAGAGAATTTAATTCTATAGTCAGTTAAATCGTTTGCTCTACCAAATTTGATGCGGACGTTATGAACAAATTAATCTGATAAAAGTGTTTATATTTTGTACGAAATAGTTTTGTTACATCATCATAATAATGTGATTCTATAAGAGATGCGCCACCAAAATTCCGTGAGAAGGTTATAAAGTCGATAAAAAAACATATCCGTTTGTCTAGATAATAGTGAACAGTGAATACAGCAAAAAGTTAATTGTTTTGATTGCCTGTACACAAACACGCCCGGCTGTCTGTCCGAGGCAACTTATCGCCATAGAAAAGCGTCCGATCTTAATTAGTTTTCACGTCTTTGAAGGCGCCTAGCGTGATATAATCTCCCACTTGTTACAATTTGTTTTCCTTTGGCACAAAAACCTGATACCCTTTTGTTTCAAGCGTTTTTATTTGGTTGTTACACGGTGATGTATGGTGATTGGCTCCCTTGTCCCGTCCGCGTATCTTGTTTATCATCACAATAATTCTCCTCGCATTTGCTCCAGGAATAACAATATTTGAATAGCCGAAGCGACGTCGCGTTGTCGACACCGCCGTTTGATTTGTATATTGATTAAGTATTTTGTTTTAAAATAAATTGAAACACCGCGCCGGTCGGCGAATTTAATTTATTTTGTTAGTTTATCGACCCGTGTTTTAGGCGCGATATCTATGCAGTATCTGATTTTTTGTCGTTTCGTATACAATGCGATGAATGATATTCTATTGTTGGAGCGGCAGATAACACGTCGTTAGCTTGTAAGTTTATAACAGAGTTACGATGAATCGCCGATCTCGGTTGGAGTGGAGCAACGTTCAGTTATGATTATGAGTGTTCCTCTCGTTGATTTTTTACGGCATCTGTTATCCTTTCGTCCAATTTAATATTTACTGCTTGTCAAATATTATTCGGCCCGTTCCGCCCTCTCTGGCGATTCTTCACTTGTTATTTTTATTTACATGCCGCCGCCGAAATTTATTTTTTACGACTACAGATTGGTAGTAACCTTGCTGTAATTATTAAGGTGTAAAGTTTGCCGAACTCTGGTATTGAAATCAAAATTAAATATGTTAGTTTTTTTTAGTGTTTGCTTTTTCATACTTACTAATTAGATGTCTAGTTTTTGTTCAACGTTTGTAATTATATGAACGTATGCATAGATTTATATTTATTTCTAGTCAGTTAGCATAATCAAATAGCATCAATTTTATGTTCACACGGTTCAACTACCTATTAGGTACAGGTATATATAATTCAGAGGTTACATACTTATTACCTATGGGCTACCTTTCGGCTTAATAATTAATTATGTACATCTAAGGTATTTTTTACCTTTCGGCTTAATAATTAATTATGTACATCTAAGGTATTTATTAATAAAAATTAAATTAGGACAAAGCGACCCGGAACCGGCGGTTAGTTTCAATTTTAGAGCCCATCTCTTATTTCCTGCTTATTTGTGAGTCGCAATGTGAGATCGATACAATTCAAAATTTCAATATTAATTTCATTTTAATATGACCGTGAATTGACAAGATGGCGACGACAGCTTTTTTTTTAACGATTCACACTCACAGCCCCACATTAGGATTCCCTGTGTCGTGAACCCGGGACCCTTCGAATGGTGGACTGGCGTGGTATCACTACACCACACGGGTAGTCAAAGTTCGTGTAGGAATTCGATTTTCATGCAGTGCTGACGGCATTGTACCAGAATCATATGTATCTCCTCATGTCAAAGTTTTCGTCATGTGTAATCCTGCGTGGCGACCGCCGTAAGGTCCGTCGATAAACAAGCGCAGCAGCCGCAGCAAATTGAAACCCGACCGGGTGTGAAATGACCACTGACCGCCTTCCTGTCACTACGGCGACGTATCTAATGCGCACAGTCTGTGCTTTGGAACAGTGGTTGACTTATGCATAAATGAAGTTTATACATCTTATAGTTATTTTTTTATCGTATGTGAGGAGCATACGGGCGCGACGGCCATTTCTTTAAGCCATTTGATGTTAAGTGGTCATTGCACCCTGTTGACTTCCACGTACAACCTTACATAATATACCTATAGGAGAAAGATCATGTGTACCCTCGTTGGCCATTCATTTAAGATGGAAAATAGTCGTAATATTGTGGACTTATGGCGAGCGACTGTACAGTTTACAAACCCGACAGTCCTTGTGGTATAGTAGTTTTACTATGCCGGTCCGTCATTTGAAGGGTTCTGGGTTCGAAGAATTTTAAATGTGACCCTGAGAATCCTGGGAGTGTGAAAGTGAATTATGTTTGAAATTTTTTTTATTCTCATGTCTATGTAACGGAACCTCTGCGGGTGAATACTCTGTAAACATATCTAATACTCCGCCTCTGTGAATTTTAACGGTGTCCTAAATATGACCGGATTGTTCCCGGACTTCAATCCACTCGGTCGGACGGGTATCGTTGATTGTGAGTGTATCTAAATTGAATCGTTCATATGTGATTTACGGATATAGCTCGCGAGATATGTATCACGTAGCTGGTTTAGTTGTGTAAATGTTGGTTAGTACTTGATAATATTTGATGTAATTTAAGTATGTAACGTTTAGATGAAATTTATTATTGTACCTTCCCGGGTGAACTTTACAAGTTCTGCCACCTATAGTAGGTATTATGTACTATTTATAGTAAGTATGAAATGTAGTATTTTACTAATTTTTGTTGTTGTTTTGTTTGTGGTACTATATGTCTGTGTTTTTTCTTTAAGCATACTCTATTGCTTTGCATCCGTTCGTTTTACTACAATTTTTATTGTATAATTTTCAACATTGAATTTTACGTAGGTAGTATTTTATGACCTTGTCTGATTTGAATGTAAAACAGAACGCTTAGTTCTCTTCACATGTTGAGCATTTACGTTCCGTTATATGTTTACAAAGGATGTTTAACGTCACTCTCACAAAGATAACACGTTAAAAGATGTAAGCACATTGAGAATAAATAAGTGACTCTTTCAAAACGAGGCACCCATCCGAAAGTCGAGTGCGCAGTATTTCGTTCCAGCGTGCGAGCGTTCTGTTCAAATAACGCGGGCCCATCAAAATTGAATGAACCGCTAAATCGCGGTGAACTTTTCTAAATGTCGTAATGAGTGTGGCAATTTGTTTTTCCTTACAAATGGGAGTCATTCTCACCTGGCCCGCGCAACAGTTGAGGTTTGGCGCAAGAGACAAAACTTTGATTCGTAAAAGATGAGGGCGAGCGATACTGATACATAAAATTTCATTTCGTTTTCACGATAGTGCAAAAACAAAATAACGCTTAATTTATAATTTACTAGCGGACCCGGCGAACTTCGTACCGCCTCAAAATCAGTAAATTACCTACCTATACATATAAACCTTCCTCGTGAATCACTCTATCTATTAAAAAATGCATCAAAATCCGTTGTGTAGTTTTAAAGATCTACATACATACAGACAGACGCGGGAAGCGACTTTGCTTTACTATGCTTTATGCTTATACTATGACATGTAGTGATTAATAGGTAAGTTTTTTGAGTGATTGCCAACGTATACAATACTGTTTTAGAAATACTGCCTGAGACGAAAAGACGACGGGCTCTTTCTTTGGGTTCCGTTATTTACTATGTTGAATTTTTTCACTGTCTTCCGTGCTTGAACATACCTATCGCTGAGCCTGTTAACTGGACCACAAATTTCGTGTTCGCTTTGTAGACGGCACCGCTGTAGGGCACTCAGACTGAACAACCATTGTCGCGGGACCCTACGCCGACATGCCATAGGTATCGAGGTGCTTAATTATACACATTACGGGACGGTTATTGTTATGATATGAATTTTAGGAATGCGGCGTCTGTCTACCGGTCGTTTCCTAATCACAATAATAAATAATCCAATTTAAGACTTGGTTGGCATCCAATTTAGTACGGATCCGTTGGTTACTTGCTGTACTTACTCGATGAATTTTGTAACTTTTGCAAAACATCATGATATTGATGGATCAATTTGTAAATAGCTTGTAAATGGGTTACTATTTGTATACCTACTACGGAAAATTAAATGAAATAATGTCAGTACTTACATTTATTTATTTTTTTTTTAAGTTCAGTACTTGAAGGCAATAACCACCTAGAGTCCCTGAAGATCGGTCCCAGAGAGAATCACCTAAAGTTGTTTTATTAAAGTTAAATTATAAATAAGTAAGTATCAATTTTTATGTATGAAATCAATATTTGTCATATTCAGGTCATATCAATATACGTCATAACACGTCATGTTTGTCGCTTGCCGTATTTTATTTGTCATTTGTCACACTTTTCAGCGACCTTCTTATAAAATTTGAGTATAGATAGGTACAGTAGGTACGGTTTCTGATGCATACGGAAATTGCTATCACTTGTTTTTACAAAGAAAACATCATCTTCTTCTACACAACGGGAACGCGTAAAAAAGATTTATTCCATAAGTAGTGTTCTCATTTAAATTTTAAAGAAAAGTGTCAAGCTTCACTCGTAAAAGCAGAACAGAAGCTAGTGTTACCAAATCAAGCGTACCGAAGTATCAAACTATCGAGCGCCCATTTTATTCCTCCTGTCATCCGTGAAGAGTAAGAGGCTTTCATTAGCTTTGCCGCTGTAATTGTTTCCATAAAAAATGGTGTCGTAATTTAGATAAAGATGCGTCCCGCTCCAAGTTTCAAGCGGTTATACGTCTTAATTTTGGGCCGTTTGATGGATAACGTTTTCCATTAGCGGTGTATCTCAGTGTTCCCATAGGCACAGTCATAAGTGGTTTGCGCCTATGACATCAATCAAAGCCAGTTATCGGCGCAAGTGGCGGCGATTGATCGTGTCACGACAGCCACCTCTTATCGTTGTAATTAGCCCGCAATTACGTTTAGGTGAGAATTGAATGTTTAATTATCTAAATGGTATTCGCTAGATTTTGAGTGAGCGGTCAATGTAGTTACATTTATACATTGCCCGCAAATAAATGTGATATGGTTTTAGAGTGGCAATACATTTTTGATGAATAGCTAGGTATTAAATAGAACTGAGTTTTTCTGTTATACGAGTAGGTATGTATTTTCTTTTGAAAGATAGGTAGGTAGGTATAGTGTTTGTTGCTCTTAGATATAAAGAAAAATAAAAAGCTTAGGTATAATAAATTTTTGTTTATGAAACAAAAACAAAAAAAATATACAAAATCTAATTTAGAATCTAATAAAAGTGTGTTTATTGTCTTAAATGACTTATATAGTAGTTGCGTTGTAAAGTACACTTTAGTAGTTATTTAATTTGAGTTAAAGAGTAGATGGATGCTTATGGATTACATGACTACCACCCGTATGGTGTAAAAACAGTTAAAACCAGTTAGTATACATTTATTGTGTATATTCCTTACAATGTTTGCATCTCGTCGTAAAAAGCAATTTCTCCTGAAGCGGCTTGCAGTGCCCCCTGCTACGATGTCTACCTTAATCACTCAAATTTATGTATTTTTTATGATATGCGTTAATAAAAGTATTCTGTAAAAAAATTATTCGACCGACCGAACATAAGGGACATAAAAAATTATGCTGTGAATTTAAAAACGTCATAAAGTTTTCAAAAGGTTTCCGACGTTTATTATTCAGTGGCTATTAACTCGCCTAAAATTATGTTTGAGTAATTTATAAAAGAAGTTCCAGGATGTTTAGTGACACCAACTCCACTCAAAAAAAAAACTAGTAAATATGGTACAGTAAAATTAAAAGCTTTCTGATTGGAAAAGTTTCCGGAAAATTACTTGAACGATGACAAATAGGTAGATGTAAGTACCTACCTATCTAAAAATTTTGCGACATATTGCTTTGTAACATTTTGAACTTATCCAGGAGCGATCTGTTTGTTTTCGTTTAAGATTCCACGTTCAAATCCAAATATAATACCGAGGCGTGAAATTGTCAGGCAGATAGGATGATTTTCGCGTCATCCACGTTATGAGGTCGGTAATTGTTGCTCATCGGCTGGAACTAATACGGGCGAAATGGAACAAGACCGGAGCCAAGAAGGATCGAAGAAAATAATTTATCTGCGAACGAAGAACAAAGGGCGTTCCACAGTCGAACAAAAGTTCCCCGGAACGGACCCGGTTTGTTTTCTGACGGAAGCCTAATACAGGGAATCGATTGGTTCTACGACCGACCGAGAGCACGCTCGTTTCCGTTCGATTATAAAAAAGCTAATCGACATTTTAGTAATAAGGAGCTTATGTTTTTATGTGCGACCATTAGAGGAGATTGAAGTTCTCGCACGAGACGAATAACCCTCGCATCGGTTACTCAAAAACTGAATAACTGCACCGACTGGTGCCTCTTGCATTCCTCCACTAATTATAATGGTCATCAATGATTCTGATGCTATACTTGTTATTGAGTTTTGATACGAGTAAGTATGTTTCTTATAAGTTTTATGATTTAGCTTCGATTATTTTATGGCCTGTTGCAATAAGCGTTATGGTTAGAGTTTTTGGTATTTCTTAAATATTCGGACTTAGTAATTATTAATCTTCATATTAAGATTGCATAAGATACTGTCTAATATTTTTTTTCACACAAATATTCTAACTCGTTCGGCCTCGTACCTGAAACGAATTGAAAACATGCTCACATTACCCACTCCCCGCTTCGACTTAGGGCTTTACTTGACGGCGACATAACTTTTTTGCCTACGCTCCGTCCTCCGTATCTGCTCCGTCAGCATAACTAAAGTTCTTTGAGCAAAGAGTATACTGAAAGTTGTGACCGATTGCAGTATTCCAGTAAAGTAAATACGGCAAATTTCGAAGTAACATTAATGACAAGTGTGAAACGAGTATCGTGGCAACTGGCGGCTCCCGATAAACACAGATAAAGTTTCTCGATAGAGTTGAGATTTCTGTTGGCGGTGTGAAATGTCAATTTTCAGTAAATCGGCGGGTAGGTGACAGCGAATGGCGACGTGATCGATAGAGGGTTTTCACATGGCGTGCTGTTTTTAAAACGTTCGCGTAAGACATTTTTATGTTATGTTACAAATACCTACCAAAAACAATTAATTTAGTAGGTACGTTATTTCTTGCAAAGTCATATACTCGTACCTTTTATCGTAGGTATAAACATAAATATTGTATTTGTTATTTATGTATATTGGTTTCATAAATTTAGGGAAGTAAGAATCTCCTTTTGTACCTATGTTATGTCATCGAAAAGACTCTATACCTTCTACACATAATATATTGGTAGAGGCGAAAAAAAATGTTTTAGATAATATTATAGGAATTTTTTTATAGGAAAGTTTTAAATCTGATAGACCCCTTAGAAGCAAGTACTTTGCTCTTACCCGCAGTCACCCTTTCAGTGGCACACATCGCCCGTTGAATTTTTATATTCAGAAGCTGAATTTACGTTTTCGAATTTCAAACTTAAATACGTGATCGGAGTATAAAGTTTGTATCGCTCGGCTACCTACTTCATTCTGTATTAAACCGCAATAGAAATGAAGTATGGAATGAGATATCTCGAAACTTCCATCTGCCGAACTCAAAATTGGTTGTGTGAAAGCAAAGCCAATATATTGTTTTGTTCCACTATGTTTACGTTGGAAGTTTTACATTCTTTGCAGATATGTATGTGTTTTTATTGCAATATCTAGTGTATAACTGGCATTCAAGGGGCATGTTAAAAATATATTTAAAGGGGCAATAGTTGTATTCAAAGTTACAATATTTGTGAATCGTAACTCAAAGTTTATATTCTGTCTGCCATAGACGGCCATAATTTAACGCTAGAATATGTTTCGTATAAAAGTTTCAATTCCAGTGCTAAAGTGAATTGTTTATTAATTGTGTCGTAAAATAGTCAAGAAGCTGCCTTGTTTGTTAATCGGTACACTTAATTTCGAAGCACATAAACGTATCCACCATCTGGATTTTAATTTTAATTAATTCCTGTGAAGATACAGTATGCGTTTTTACGACCTTAAAACAATTTCGAGATTCCTACGTAACATCGTACTGAACTGAAGTATTTATGGCTACGTGTGTAGGCTTCTTTATTTTTATAGCGCACTTATGGGTGATTTCTGATTGCGCTCAAGAGGAATTGTTGCGATTTTCTTGTGTATAAGTAGGTACCCCAGGGAACTCTCGAGTTGTACGATAAACCGGAGCGGACAGCGCGTGACGGCGAGGCCGAATTATGCCTCGCGATAAAATTCTCGTGCCTGCAGTTGTTCGGGGAACTTTCAACTGGAGCATGCCCGTACTATTTTCTATTCATTATTATCGGATTACGGGCTAGTCGATACGCCCGTCGTTCGGGAGGGTTCGCACGAACTCAACTACGATACCTACGCTGCTATACGGGCCTGCTTCCACCTCTATATCTCACGTGCGCTTCAGATATTTTGCCCCGCCTTTGATACCTATAATATTCTTTATATAATATTATCAGACCTTTGTTTAATGATTGAGAATCACAGTTTTTCCGTCATAAGGCACCACTGAGTTCGGTATCTTGGCAATCTGGCCGTCGTAAATAAGGCGTTGGGCCGCACGAACGTCGTCGGAAAGTCTACGTTTCATCCATAAATCTCGTTAATGAGCGACTCCGATCGTGGCCGTGATTAGATCGCAGGACTTCAGTGGTGATAGTGGTGCAGAAGATTGGGACCAGTAGGGAAATGTATGATCCCTGAAAATTTTTTTGAAGGCTTTAAGCAAGTATACCCCTATTAATTTTGGAATCGCCAGCTTAGTCTTCGTAATCTTTAAATATAGGTATATTTTGTATCTACAATTTCTCGTACATGACAATAACAACATACGTACATGTAGACAGATACGTAACTTAAGGATTTGATGGTATTTTCCCATTAGGTTAATGGTTAATTTATGAAGTTAGGCTTTACTGTTTCTTTTTGCAACAATGCAATACCAATATAGAAAATAATGAGCAGTTCCTACACGTTGAGAATATTAAACGTATTCTGCTTCGGTAAAGGCACTCATGCTGTATACGATCGAATGAAATTATGCATATTGCTAGCATGTGAACATTGTTTATCAATAAGTTACGGTGACTCTAATTGAATTGAGCAATTTCGCAATATTCTCGCTGTGAATTCGTTAAAAATTTATCGCTTTATAAAATAACGGGAGCACGCTGTAGCGCAAGAGTGACGAAAAATAATACATGAATTTGTAGTGCTCTCATTGAATTTCAATATTTTAATTGAAGTGCGCCAAGTTTTTAATTTAATGAACGTTTTATAATAATTAATTATAAGTTTTACAATTTTGAATATAATTAAATATGTATTTTATTGTTGTAGTGATGTTATTTTTAGTTAATGGACGTGAGGCCATACCATTGTTTTTTTTTTAACTTTTGGACATATACCTAAAATGATTGGACATCAGTCATAATGGATGATCGGTAATGCCGATAAATACATATTATATACTCGTAATTTGGATTTAGGTGTTAGAGTTTTGTTATGCACCTAATGACTAATGCAGCTAATAGTATAGCACGACTTTACCTACTGGTCCATATAGTTAATATCCAGTAAGAAGTAAAATGAAGCACGCGTAGCCGCGCTGGTAATGTGAATCGCAAGCGATCACATTGTTAAGCAACGTCGGGCACGGCCGGTACTCGGATGTGTGACCGCTAGTGGCAAATTTCATGCGCGCTTCCGTGCTTCGGAGGGCACGTTAAGCCG
>DWAV01002254.1:0-11507 GCA_018231305.1 Noctuana lactifera | reverse complement strand
GTTTAGTATCAGCGTTGCACCCGTGCGAAGCCGGGGTGGGTCGCTAGTTTCAGATATAAAATTGGTGAGACTTAGATGAAATAGTTTAAACCAAAGACTGCACTGGCCAAAGAGTACACAAAACACTTCCAATGAACAATTTATGAATAAAGTGTTCGATTTTCTAGTCATAACGTTCGTAATAGTTTATCCGTACGCGGTCGAACATGTGATCTAGGCCGCGAATTACGATTCAGCAAGTCAGAAGGCTGTTGAGAAAAGGGAAAATAATGTACACGTAATGTTACGTTTCGGTGATGTGAAGACGGATATGTTATACTATTTTATTGAGGGGTTTTTACGAGACAATATTTTGTTTATCATTGCTTATGAGTCGCAAATCAACAAGCAGATCGATTTAACTAACAACATAAATTATAATTATAACTCGAGTTACAAAAACAAACGACTTCAAAATTGTTCCGCTGTTAATGCAAATTTTGCAAATTTAAGATTTATATGGTGTGCTCATGGATGCCATTGTCAGAACTGGACCAAATTGAAATCGGATCACACGGGAAGCACCAGATTTCAAATAAAAACGAATCATCAAAATCAATTCACCCAGTCGAAAGCTAACAAGGGGTAACAATGAGGTAACAAAATGAGTTGAGAACCTCCTTTTTTGAAGTGGGTTGACAAAAGTGTGATAGAATTGAGTGCCATAGGTATCTATAGATTTGAATCTTCGGTTAAATATACATGCCAACACGCCCTTAGCAAAATAACAACATGCGGTCAACAGTGCGACTCGTTTCAAGTGCTCGTTTGCGAGGTACAGTCACGAGCAGCGGCGCTGGTAAATACTGACCGACCGATTGTTTGCGAAGCGAGGTAGGTACGAGTACTCCACGCAACAACATTTTATTGACGGCTGGTTTGACGTATGGGCAACGATGTTTGCGGCGCTTGTTTGTCGATGTGCCGTTTGAGTTTGTAAGTACGAGTATCTTTGTTAACAATACAAAACAATAACTGTAACAAAAACGATCCGTTTCTCAAATCGAATCAAATTATCGACTCTATTTCCAAGAACTTGGTATAAGACTATACCTATACTAATACTCGTAATATAAATCTGAAGAGTTTGTTCCTGAACCGTTGGACCGATTTGAAAAATTATTTTACTGTAAGATAGTCCATTTATCGTGGAAGGCTATCAAGCGTTTCGTTGCAATTCTTAACGCGGGTGAAACAGGGGCGCACATCTAGTTACAATAATTCTCCCTCCAAAGGTTATGTTCGATGCACTTTTAAGGACTGAGGTGGTCGCCTCATATAAAGTTGCTCCGACATACATCATTCCTAATAGAAACACTAGAAGTAGTAGCTATCTCTGCGACCTGCACCAGTTCTACAAACTTTAGTACAATTTCTAGTACATTTGCCATTTAAAAACAGAATTGGTAAAACGTTAAAACATATAAATAAAAACCTTGAAACTCGAGCTGGCAAACAAATTGCACGTTGTAAATGTGTGTTCGTTGACTTGAGGGCGGGCAAATGAATAAAAAGTCTCAAAATTGAGTGTCCGGAGCAGCCGCTTAACTTTTAATTAGTGGCTCTGTTCCCGCCTGTAGGCTTACTCTGGACGTACAATCGAGCTCTGTTCCAAGTTTCCCATGTTGTCGACCAGGGAATGTTATTTAGAATTCCGCTGATAGAATTTTGCGTTAATGTTGTGGGTAATGGGGATGAAAGTGGGTAAAATAATGTCGGTTGATGTCACAGTATAATAAATATCTACTGATTAAAAACGAGACACAAGATAACCTTAAATCTTGAAGAGGAGCCTCAAAAGGAGCGTTTAGCTTTTGATCGAATTTTTGTCCTCTTTATAATAATCATATTCATCATTTATTCGCTAAATAAGGTACAAAGTGGTGGTAATTAGAAGTAATACAGTTCTCTTATTTTACCTTTTCGGCGTGCAAATGTCTTTGTAGTGTACTGGCGGTTTTTATAATTATTCCTATATAAAAAGTATTGTTAGTTGTCGTAAAGAATTTTGGGAATAATAAAAAGTGTAATGCGAAAATATTAATGTTAATTATTATTACTGTTCCTGGTAGTGTCTGCAGTATTTTTCACTCTTTGAGGCTGGACGTGGATATTAATGGTCTACATTCCCGTATGCCACTTGTTTTCAATTCTGATTAATTCCTAATACGCATGGTTTATTGTGGGCTATGAGTGACAAACTGTTTTCATGTAAGCAGAGAGAGAGAGACAAAGAGACAATTCAGCAGACGGATTGTAGAGGGTCATGAAAACATCAAGGAAAGCTAATTAAAACTCAGGTACTTCGTCATTTAACGATTCGAACTTCGAACTATCAAAATGCCAGAAATTCTGTTCAAACTGCTGTAAACACTTCGTTACAGTCGAAGTTTCCGAAGCAATAATAGTTCTAGTATCGCTCAAGTGATAATATTAGATTGTTTCAAGTGACTTCGTACCTGAGTGCAGTGACTTGCAAGAATTGGAACACTTTGTAGTTAGAACAGCAAATAGCTTTACCAAGAGACAAGGTTTAATGTGCATCAAAATCAACGAATGTTGTTCGTTTTATAGCTAGACGTTGTGTTGTAATATAATTGCTTGCTCAAATGTTACTAATTCTAGCTAATCTATTTCTCTTTATGCTTCTGTGTCTCGCCGATACTTATAACTTCTAGCGAAAGTATATTGTGAAGTCAAGCAACAATTCTTAGCGAATAGAACCCATTATCATCGTAATATCATAGCGACTAACTGTGCGACTTTGCTTTATCGTGAGGCTGGTGCATCAGGACTTACCGGCATAGTTTGACTTCCGTGCAAGCTGGTGATGGCTGCCTGCGCTTCTTGATGCGAGCTGAACTTCACAAACGCGCAACCTGCAACGAATGAAATTATGTTGAGTAAGAATGCTAGATATGCACTAATAGAATAAAATTCGATCTGTACCATTAGTTTAAAAATTTCAGTTTTTTTAATAGGGAACGAGCGTTACTGCCACCTGCTGTTGAGTGGTCATTGCAGTCCATGGACATCAACATCCATCCTCAAATAGGAGAGATGGAACTTCTCTTCGACTCCGAAATCAATTTTCTATTTTACGTCAAATAGCGACAATGCCAAAGTGCGGGCTCAGGTGTTTGAAGTCAAATGTCCAGTTAGGAAAATTAGGCTTCACTTTGTCGGGCACTGAAATTTTATAGAAGGGCCAATCGGGCCAGTAGAAAGTAACACACAAAATGAAAGTAGATAAAAAGGCGAAAAGCGCACATTAAATTGTATTGGTATAATCTCAATATGTTTGTATAAACATGGTGTCCTTTGGATTACTAATATTAAAGGTGCTATGAATTTGAACATATAGAACCGAAATAACAGATTCAAAAGTAGATAAAAACTAATAGTACGGTGTGTCTATAATACTTAAATACGAATAGTCACATGTGTTTAAAAAGTTCCGTTTCAGTAGTATCAGAGCAAATAGACAACCAACAAAACTCAAAACAAAATAAAACAAACGAAATCGGCCACTGACATACGCAAATATAGACGGCGAGTGTGCGTCGGAAAAAATTTGAATGATGTACATTTCACGCCGTAAACAGAAATCCATTCAATTTCCATTCGTCGCTAAAAGCCGGTAGCGAGAAAAAAATCGAACGGAAAAAACGAAATCTTAAACAACACAGCGCGGAGGGATTATCACTCAATTTTTCAATAACAAGCTGTCAGAACGCAGTACTGCGGTTCTGGGGTATCAATCTTGGTCCCCGCAGGTGGAAAACGAGACAAAAGATACATTACAACCAAGTGAGAGGGAGGCGGAGCGTCATGTCCGCTTAATGACGACTGATGGATACGCTTATGAAGATAGGATTACCCAAAGCCCGGAACTTCGGTGTAGAACTAAATCAGTTACCAGAATTCAGGTTGATCTTTTAGAAATATTAGATGTGTCAGGTGCTTTTTTGGGGCGGCGGAATAAAGAAAATTAGAAAGGTAAAACCTTATTTTTCCCGACCGTCCCTTCTCCCTCCCTGTCTTCTTAATGCGTAGTGAAATTTTATCATGGCGTTTCGTTTTGTTATTCAGTCTCAGTTGGTGGGGATAATTCGTTATGACGTGGGGACGTAATCCACATTTTGCTTGTTCATTGATGGTAGGAATCATAATACATCTCTGTCAAGTGTCTTATTTATATCTCTTTTATTTCTTTCTGGCTTATGTAATATAGATTATGATGTTTCAGCAAAATCATCAGAATAAACAAGTGAACGCTAAATTGTGCCATTGAAATTGATATTAGCTTTAAGTTTAATTTTAATGTTATTATAACACCTTATTTGAGCAAAATAATATTTTAGATAAACTTAAAACACACGATTTTTCCCAAATAATCTAAATTACAATTGCAATGGTCTTAAAGAGATTTATAAAAGGTGACTTAGACAAATACATAACAGATATGATTACGATCTTAATATATTTAAAATAGAAGCTACTGCAATCATCAGTTCTTGACTGTAATTTTAAAGTCTTCAACACTCCTATTGCAGCAGTCGTCGAGCTTTAAATAATTTTAAATGACACCTTATTTATTGGCACACTACCAAATAAGATTACAGTAAAGCCTATAGAAAAAAGGCACAAACAGGCGTAAACAACATTTTTAAGCCCATTTCTGAATGCGAAAGCCGAACAAAGCCGGGTCTGCTAAGTTGACGAGTTCTTATTGGATCAGCACTGGTCGAAAATCTCGGGATAAAAAGTGTACAAAGAAATCAGACTATTTTATCTGCGGGTACGAAGCTTGCGCGATTATGCCCGATTGGTTTTTATTCGTTAGGAAGCTTTCGTAAGTTCGTTTCGCGATTTGGCTTTGCATCTGAATTTCAATAACGACAATGTTCGAAATACTGACGACGATCAAAAATTGCGATGGACATATGCGATGAGACAAATATTAAAAGGTTCAGACAGTTAAAGAACTTGAGAGTTAAAAGGTGTTTTTAGCGGTTTGTTGAATAGAAAAGAGTAGCCTAGTACGAGTAAGTCGTTTGTGGCACATGACGTGAAAAAGAAAAAACAACCACAATGCATCCGTAGAGAAATGAGGCCAATCATGTGGCTGGAAATTTGCTTTCAAGAGAACAGAGTTATGCAAACGATACGTTAAATGATGATGATAAATGATCTGATGGGTCTAGCTGCTTTATCTAAAAACGAACTATGTTTTAACAATTCGGATGACATTGATTATATATTTATAAAGCTAAGACTGTTGGGAAAGAGTTCCTAGATAATTCTCTAAAATGTTCTAAAACAATCGTAATGTGCTTTTTCAAAATTTTTTACAGAATAACTTAAAAGAATTCAGTCCTGAAATGTTTTTGAGTGTCTTTAAACTGACGAGAGCTTAAGAGGAAGTAATTCGGAACGGTCTGAAACTAGTTGGGCATTTCCGGAAAATATTCGTAATAATAAAACAAATTTCAGTCCCGTGGTATCGTTGATGATCATCAACGATCACCTAATAAAGTCATTCCAAATAGCTTATGTCATACTCATACATCGGCTATGTTAAAAAAAGTTATCGAGTTCACGATGGGCGAACCAGTAATAAAATAAAAAATGATAGCAGGGGAAACAATTTGACCGTTTACAATCGACGGACGCGTCGCCCCGGCGCCAGGGCACGCGTTACAATGGAACACGACGCCATTAAAGTAACGTCAGTTCGCAAGTGAAAAGTCAAAACTTCGCGGCAAACATGGAACTATTTACTGCTTCCATTCGGCTACGTGTGCTGGAGTTGGATGCAATTTGTTAAGCCGTTATCGGAGTGCAGGCTCACACGCACGCTGAGCTGTTCAGTGCATTTAGACCTGACGATTGCAGAAAACGACCTGTCGTTGCATTGAAATATCAGGTATGTCGCTCTAGCTAACTAGCTAGTGTTTAAAATAAATATATGGTTTGTAAGTATGAAAAACTATATTACAGATATACTCGTATGTGAGTACTTTTTAGAAATAGGTATTTCGTGTGAACACACTTCAAAGTTTCATAAATAAATCAAAATCATATGCATGAAGGGATCTTTTGCACGTTTTGATAGATGTCTCAACTTTATTAAATTCTAGCCAATCCTGAGCCAGATCTTTAAATAACCCTAGAAGTCATGTAGCAATCACGATGACAAATTGTCTAACTATTGTTGGTACTTCAAGATTACTTTGTGGTGGTAAAAGTAACTTGGCTACTCACCAAGGTATTGTTTTCCTGTGGTAGACTTATCGATATTGGGGTTAAAGAAACATTTTTTGTCATGACGATCCATCACGACTAGTCGTAGTCGTTATGACAAATTAGTCGGACGACTACTAACGCGTAGTGCGTGGTGTTGCAGGTAACTTGGCCGTTTGCCAAGGACGTGTTTTCCTGTTGCCGACGAACTAGCAGATCAGTTTTTATCGCCCAAAGGCCTTTATTGCCGACCGATAGCAGTTCCCGCACTGAAATGTTTTCGTGTCTCCCGGCTCCCGGCAAATATCATTGAACGGTTTATGTATCGGAAGCATTATATTTTTAAAAGTTTGGCACTTGGCTAACGATTTCTGCTTGAAATCTCGAGAACTGCTCAGATAAGGCGGTCCGTGAGCTGTTTTTTATCGAATATGAACTATACTAATAGGAAACTGACGAGAAAGTTCTTTCGGGAACTTCATAAAGGAACTTTTGTTTTACAAAGACAAGTATTTAGCAGTTTATTTCATATGTAAGGTATTTAAACGGACTTAATATCAAATTCTGCAATGTTTTCGACTACATTCAGCTCAGAGTTACAACGTATGGTAATAGTAGGACAATGTTAAAGGAGAAGGTCCTTTGTATTTCTCACAAACTGCGAAAATTAGCCACGATTTCTGGCTTCTACATTATATTTTATCTTTGACTTACAGTTTCCTCTTAAAAATACAGATCAAACAGAATCAATCATTATTATAAATCAGCGACATTATCCATATCCCATATCCATATCACCTTCCGTTACACTCGAAGGCTTGTTTGCGCATCGAATTGCTATTCAAGGAGTTGCCGAACTCACATCAAAATGCAGATGAGTACGGATTACATAGTCATGACATTTTTGTAAGAGTATTCCTCTGAACGCTGTAGTTCCTAGTAATGACGGCATTATGTTTGAATGGAATATGTGGTAAAGTTAAGGAATTTAAATAATAGCGTCTCGGTAGCTGAGAATGGTTCTGAAGTAGTAATGTTATCTGACATTAAGTATATTATGGATTTGCGCAAAGTTGAAGTGTACCTAGTCAATACTAATATTATAAAGAGGAAATATTTGATTGTTTGTTTGTTTTGAATAGGCTCCGAAAAAATTGGACCGATTTAAATTTTTTTTTGTATAATATTATGATAGCTACATTCGTGAGGAAGGTTATAGGTTATCAAGCATTACGTTACTATTCTTAACGCAGATGAAACCATGTGGCACAGCTAGTAAAAGATAAAAATACATTAACGTAACTGTCGCAACGAAAGTAATGTTTTGGGGGATGATTTTAGGAGGGAGGTATAAAACTAAATCACCAATACTAGATTTGGTTTTAACAGTAGGTAGGTAGTAAATACGTAGATAGGTAATAGTAACCTAAAAAACGAACAATAAACTATTCATAATGTCAAACACTAAATTAAATTAAGAACAAAACGGGAAGCATCAGCTTTCATATCAAAAAAGAAACATCTAAATCCGTTCACCCAGTTGTGTTAGTTCTAAGTTTTTTACATAAAAAAATACAATCGAACTGAGAACCTCCTCATTTTTTTGAAGTCGGTTAACAAAATAAACATTTAATATATTTCAACTTTTACATCTAAACAAACCTACAGCGCTGAAGTCGAGAGGCTGCCATTCGGCTACAAATAAGACCGGAATGCCTTCAGGAACATCATTTCCTTTCAATAAACGACAAAACGTCCCGCTTCCCGCAGTTGAGTAAAACAAGAAATTACACACATTTGCGAATGTTGACTCGTCAACTTGACGTTATAATTCGTCAAAGGCGCTTTTACTTTTTTCTCTGTACGCAAAGAGAGACTTACGTTAGACATATGTCATCTTGAGTAAACAGAAGTGCGCGTGTACTTTTAGAAGCCTTTTGTGATGACAAAAGAAATGTTGGCAATTTTTGGCATTTCTTTTGTTTTTGAAGTATGCTCGATGTGGTTGAGGACGTTGTTGTACTTGTAGTATAACATAATATAGCTTACAGTTTGAGAAAGTATCGTCAAACACTAATAAAATAATAGATATGTAGGTACTATGGTTAACATGTCAATAAGAGCTATTATATAAGCTTGGTCGGAGTCATCACAGTTTTAATATTTCCATGAAATATTAACAATACCGAATTGTAGATATTTCATGCATTAACAGAGAACTATGAAGGTTGGACTGACAAACTGTAAAATAATAGCTAGATTTATTAACTCTTTAAATATTTAACTGTAAGATTTAAAAGGGAATGTAATTAATATTAAGTGGCATATCTATAGTGTTTGTTTGAACGCGCTAAACTCTGGAATAATAATAATATAGGTACAATATAATATGATATTTGCAAATGTGAATATCTTAATTCGCTAAATACTACACAATCATATTATTATGTATAACTATATTCTAAAACGACTCGTGTGGTGTAGTGGTTACCACGCCAGTCCACCATTCGAAGGGTCCCGGATTCCATCCCCAGCAGGGCAGAAATTTAAAATGATAAATTTGGATTTCTGTTCTCAGTCTGAGTTTTTGTGTTTTTATCTTTGTGTGTCTGTGTGGGACTGTGGGTTTAAAACCTTTACTATAAATGTATTCATCATATTCAGATAGTAGGTATTACTGGCATGTCCATGTCCAATACAAACTTATTTAATAACTCGACCAATTCAAACCATCATGTAACTTAGACAACTTAAACATTCCTTCTAACATCGATAGAACAGAGTCGAGAATCAATCCAAGCAATTATCGGAGCTTCGCTGGAGATTTTGTTTACGAACGAGAATCAATATTAGAAACTCACACCGCACAACTTCGCTGGAATAAGTTTGTGATGAAGGATTCGGTTCTGAAGCCCGATTCAGACATTATTGAATTCCGAAACTATATCACCTTTCAAACTTTGCGCTCTTTGCATGAAATTTTGAAATCTTTTTCATATTTTTCTTGTGTGGAAAGGTGCTTAAATTTCACGCTTTAAGGTACCAAGTTATGCTTAAGTTAAGTTTGTTAAATATTTGACCTTTTCAAAAGGTATTTTAGTATGATACACTGTTGAAAGCTATCAGGTTTTTTAGTTTTACCTACAGTTTTTTTCGAGAAAATTGTGATATTCTTTACAATACAATATGACAACCCGTGTGGTGTTAGTGGTTACTATATCAGTCCACCATTCAAAAGGTTCTGGGTTTGATTCCCGGCGGGGCCGAAATTTAAATGATGAATTTAGATTTCTGTTCCCGGTCTTTGTGTTTGTTTAATTGTCTTTGTATTTGTCCATGGCATCCACGACACAAGGAATCCTAGTGTAGAGCTGTGAGTGTGAAGCGTTATTTATTTTATTTTATTTATAATACTCGGTATATTTCACGAACTTGAAAATTCCACCAATAATTCCACAAAATACAGAAAGCTATTCGAGATCGCGACGTACAGTACACACGAATACGTTCCTGTTCCATCCATTTTGTTGTGCTGACGTCACAAAGGACTTTTGAGACTGAATTTCTCTTACTTACAACTGAAACTTTCTAATAGAATTTCACGAAAACTCACTTTTGCGAGACAGTGTGTACTTTGAAATATTTCAGCGAAATGCCCGCGCCGGTTCGCTCGCGTCGATTCCTTCGTGGATGGGATCATTTGACAATTTCGTACGTGTGCAACACTTGTAGTAGCTTTATTTTATTTGCACTTTATACGTGATAAAGCTCTGCCAATACGGGATATTAGTATTTGTCTCGCATATTTTGTATGAAAATCAAATTGAACTTGAATTTATTTCTATGAGTTTCGCTCAGATTTTTATTAGACAGGTGAAAGGCATTTGTTATGGACATCAGTCAGCTATTGGGAAGAAACTTTTCTTCCCAATAGCTGGCCTCAAATGGAGACCGCGTCTCGGCAAAATTAGCATAGGTCGCCTTCCGGCCCGGTGGACTGATGACCTGAGGAAGATAGCGGAAACGGTGGATCCACAGGGCACAGAACGGACGGAGTGGCGCCTATTAGGAGAGGCCTATGTCCAGCAGTAAACCTCCAAAGGCTGATGGATGGATGGAGGTAAAATATTAAGATATTGATCAGAATCTCTTTATTTTAACGATTAGTTCAAATAAAAAGACTTGAAGCGCAAGAATACAAAGTTGTTGAAGTCAATGATATGATCCAAAAATACCTTTGCAAATTTGGGAACATGTTTGCTGTTCTTCATATTATTATTTATATAATTAAATTAACAGCACCGGTAAAAAAGTTTCTAATTATAGAATCGTTTCTAATAATAAAGAATAAATTTATTTTTTGCACTCAGGTGAGTAAAGTTTACTTTTAGTGTACTTAATGCACCCAGGTGAATATAGTTTACTATTAGTATACTGAATGCATCCAGGTGAATTAAGTAAACTACACCTAATTCGATAGTAGGCGCTGATAGAAAGATTTCGAGTGTTTTTGTGAAATTTCTAGTCGGCACACTCCAGGCCGAAGCAAACTGATAACAACTCAAATGAAACACTCCAGCTCAACTTTGGTGCCGTCTTATCGCCCGGCGAATTTGTTCCGTGTGAAATATCGTCGGTTTTTTGACATTTGAAAACGGGCTGCGACGGGACTAAGACAAAGTTGGCTGGTTGGCTGTTGAAGCTCGATTCGATCTTAAAGGACCCTAATTTGGCGATGAATATTCATTGTATTTTACAAATTGTTCTTCATATTGCTATATTATTGGTATTCTGAGATTAGAAATAAAGTCTCGATCGTTGGATTCTGTTTTTGTCGATTGACATCTAAAATGAACTGAGTAAAATGCATTGATAGCATCATCTTCTACACTGAGCCTTGTAGTATAAGGTATTGTTTTAGTTATATTTAGTTTGTAGGTTTCTTGCCAGAAACATTGTTACCAGAAACATGTTACCATATGTATGCTTGCGTGTTTAAACAGACAGAGAAGCATATACAATAATCTTTGTAATTGAACCAGAACAAAACAAAAATCAGTACAACGAAATCTGCAAAACTGGTGGTCTAAAATCTGCAGAATAGTAAAAAATCTCGAATCAAGTATAAATATATACTTGAAATCCCTTCAGCATACACAACGTGTCCCAACTCAGGCATATCATTTAAAATAATGAGGATATCGCTTAAGTTACACCGGTCC
>DWAV01002253.1:0-11511 GCA_018231305.1 Noctuana lactifera | reverse complement strand
TCACACTCACAGCCCCACATTAGGATTCCCTGTGTCGTGGGTGCCATGGACACATACAAAGACAAATACACTAATACCCAGACCCAGGTAACAGAAATCAAAATTCATCATTTAAATTTCTGCCCCGCCGGGGATCGAACCCGGGACCCTTCGAATGCTGGACTTGAGTGGTAACCACACGGGTCGTCATTTTAACTTCATGACAATCGTCAACATGGAACGATTCATCTCCACACCACATGAAATGAAAGGATGTTAAACATACTGAACAATGTACATTGATGATTTTGTGTGGCATGATAATAGAATACTATATTTTAATGTTTCAACATCAATCGCACAGCAAAAGTAGCACTACTCAAACAAACGACGGATATTGCACACAATTTTGGCATCATCGTACTGGCAAGCTCACTTAAACGCTTTAAAGACATAACAAAGATGTACGATAAATCTGCCACATATCCATAGTGGATAGTGTAAAAAAAAAAAATAAAAAAAAAATATTATTACATTAAAGTAGATGTATACAACAGATTTGTCCGTGCATAGTAATTAGTACAATTTTGAACATACTCGTAAAACAATCAATTGTGCGAGTTATGATGTACATATTATTATTAAAAGAATAAAGAAATGGGTCTGTTTCCATTTATTACTGCTTCCCAATTGTTATACTTAGATTAAACACGGATACTCCCAAGTTTGTCTGGTAGTTTATTTACATATTATATTATCACTTAAATATTAAACTGATTCTAATATAGTATTATTAACCAGGTACACTTGATTAATTTCCAATTTCCACAAACCAGAAAAGTGATTTCAGTGATTTATACCACAAAAACATGTCGTTGCTTAGTGGTGCGTATGAGTTAACCTTAAAAGTGATCTACTATCTCAATACGGGAGTAAGTGCTTTAAGCACCTTTAATGGACACCTTTTAATGTACGTTTTTGCAACATGTCATGTTTGTTTGTTGGACACGCGATTGTTGCGTCAAAGATAATGTAGACGATATATATTTATGACTAGCTTATACCCACGTCTTCGTCCGAGTGAAAGAATTGGTTTTAAAGTGGAATTAAAAATGAGTGAAAAATGGGTTATTTGTGATTTCCAGCCATTTTTAGCGTTTGGCCATGGGATTAAACTCTATATAAAAACCAACTTTTGAGAGCCTCTCAAACTGAAAAAGCAAACGAATAAATTTTCGACTTTCGCACTGGACACCCTACAAACTCCTCTAACCGTCACTAAAAATCCCATTAAAATCGGTTCAGCCGTGCCAAAGATTACCCGGGACAAACAGAAACAAAAAAAAAGTTATTTAGATAGGTACTGGTTAGGAACAGATTCCTTTAAAATCACTAGAGTTAATAGTAGGGCTACCTTCCCGCCCTTTCTGCGTACAATCCTGAACACTCAATAGATCTGACCGGACAGATATTGCAGACAAACAAAGGAAGGACGATAGCTGCACGCGGTTCTATCGCGGCTGTAATTTATTAAGGTGGGTTCAGCGTCGGATCTTGCAATGGCCAGTCTTACAGCACTGTTTCTCAAAGTGACCGATAACGTCCCCTTGTAGGGACCGAACTCCTGCAGGATATGTTGACGTGTCTTCAACATATCCTGATAATGGACATAATTTGTTCTAATCCCTTAATACAATTTCTGAAAAGAGTCACACAAATCTATCTCTGTCTTCCGTGTCAATGAAGCTTAATTTTGAGGAGGGTCGAAGCTTTACTGAAGGATGCGACGCTAGGAAAATATTGGCTATAATCCATGCTGCGCAGTGAACGAAGCAAGTTTGAGAGCAGCTGCTCTATAGCGACGCTAGAACGAGTCTCCGCTTCAATCATGACCTGCTCTTATCGGAAAAGGAATTACTTTTGAAGTGGCTAGGAAAAATATTGCAGTTAGCAGAAAAAGGGTAGGTAATTTCAAAGATGCGAACTAAAAACAAGGGCAAAATAGACTTTAAATCAATGTGGAAAATCAAATGTTTGTGTTTGAGCGAGTCCGCAACAAGCACATCGATTGTTACCGCGATCAGATCACAATCATTATTGCGAAGCCGCGGCTATCCCGCGGGATCGACCGGCTATATCTAACGCCTACAGCGCATAAAACCACCGGGCCGTCCGCCATTTGCATTCCAAGTCGTGCTTCAGGATATCGCCCCATCCTAGGTTCCTAGGAAAAAATATGCAATACCGACTATCGAGGACGGCGGACTGGTTCTGCGGGCTCGTTCTGTTGATAAAAAGCGGGGTTGGTAGATGCGCGGGGTCGGCGCCCTCGCACGGCCTTCGCCCCCCTCTCCCCTCCCCGGCCCCCGCGCAAGGACGTCGCCCGCGTTGCATAACACAGCGGCCGCACGCAACAGTTACCGTACGTAGAAGACGACGAGATCCGAGATGCTCTCTGCTCGCCGAATGCGCAACTGGTTCCATAGAAAAAGAAGTATTGAATTTGTACTCCGATCGGTCTGACATTTCGCATTGAAATATTTTACACAAGATGGGAAAGTTTTGTATTAGTCACAAAATTAACCAATATCATTATTAAGATTCTCTATCAAGAAATAGACAAACAAGGGACGCTAGCCAGAATCAGGAGCGAACGAAACACGAGATTCCTTATCAATAAGCGAATAGCGAGACCTCCATTCAGTGCCAAGTAAGTGCCCGATATCCGAGTAATTAGTCAAATGAAAACAAGTAATATTTGATCAGATATGTGTTATGTATTTGTGCCAAGAGCAAACAGTGAATGTTTTCGTTTGTCAAACAACTATTTGGGTTAATGAACTGGAGTTATGCGAGCAAACAACATACACGCACGAGCACGAGGATTTGTAGAGAAATGTTGCTTTTCGTACAATATTTATAGATAGGGAAGGTAAAAGAGAAGGTAAGAGAAGAAGGAAAGGTCAGACGCCTGCCGCAATTCGCCACCAAGGTTTGACTCATAGACTACATATTATGTCAGTAGGCAGTAGACACTAAAGTCCGCCCATTGTAACAATACAATAAAGGCTAAATAAATAACTAAGGTATAATTCTCTTCTTCATCAATACGAACTGGAGAAGCACGGTGAAGAACCGGCAGAGAATGCCACTAAGTCCGCCTTTGTAAATCGTAGTTTTAAGTGATAAAGTGTAAGTAAATAAACACACAAAAGTTTCCCCTAGCGTCATTAAAACGTTAGTCTACGAATAAAACTAACGAACCGTTTCGTTCCTATGGATAATCTCAGGATAATCCGCACCGTAACGCCATGGCGTCATAGATTACTCGACGGTAGGTAGAGAAATCTATCAAGTTCCCCCGTATCACATACCATAGTTCACGTCCACTCAGCACATCGGGATTCAGTGTTCGGAGAAGTTCGTATCGGCGTGCTTACCTGGAAGAAAATAATGAGAATGTTTAATACTGATACACATCTATAGATACATATAAAATCATTTGCCCTGAACTGGCGGTTTAACGTACAAACCAAACCGCTGATCGTAGAGACCTGAAACTTGGGAGGATGTTCTTTATATGACGTAGGCATCCGATAAAAAAGGATTTTCCGAAATTCTACCCCTAAGAGGGTGAAAAACGGATGCAACGTTTGTTTGGAACAACATGATTTCTTGGTCCATTTAATTATAAAATCCACTATATAACATGGGTATGTATTGTATGGAGACCACAACGATGTAAAGGATATTAATACAACCATCAACAAATATTATTACTTCCACCATCCAAAATCAGAATCGTTGGGTCCATTGATTTAGTCAAATGGATCTTATGGAACAATCTTCCTGCAGACGCATTTCCAGTGAAGTGAGTCTTCATACAACTTGAGTGAAGACAATGAGAGTCAAAGCCGGTAACGCATTGGTTACTCTGGTATTGACCATATTCATAGGCGACAAGGATGGAAAAAATTAATACAGACAGACGGCCGGCCACACACGCACCGTAGTGATGTATTGTCGTGGTCCCACAGTCGAGATTTATTGCATCCACAACAGTCGTGTACTGCCAGTGCTCACACAGTCTACATGCGGATTTATTTTGTTTATGGTCAGAGCAAAACTGAGCGATGGACACATCATAGGGATGTTAATGATTATAGAATTGCGGATATGGACAGCTGACATTATTTATTGGAACAAATATGTGTAAATTCAAAGATTTTACTTTTCAATATTAAGTTTATACAGGAATTAGGTATCTCTCATTTAGACACATCCCCTATTCGAAATTAATTAAAAATTTTATTTTGGATTCAGTTACGGTTTGATTTTGGTGTTGTAGATTTTCATTTCAGATATGCGACAGATGCAGGGAATTACATGACACAAGTACAACAACGCATGGACTCGACATGCACTTAATGAGCAAATAGCCGGTTCGCGACTACACGCACCTAACATGACTCTAACCCAAGATAAACCTACACTAACCGAACCGCCCGTTTCTTAACCACTGGGCTATCACAAGCAGTTAACAATTAGGTATACATACATTGTAGTAAATTTCATGAGTGATCTACTTACACATCCCAAGACCTGCTTAGGATGTAAGTCTTTAGGCCATAACATAAAAACGCCCATAGCTTTCCATCATCAATAAAGGCAAGTTTTCACAAATTTCCTTCACCAAACAAGTTGAAACATGTTCATTTAGCCTATATGTGTCGCTACGTATTAATAACCCGGTATGAATTTCACTGTACAAGCAATTAGAGCCACGTAATTATGCGCTAATGGCGCATATTAAGGTAAACGCCTCTTAAAAGTGGTGTAAAATTGGCGCAAACTTCATGATTTTAGTTTTTATCGCGGCCCCACCCATTACTGCAAGTCGGTGCTAGGTTTCTTTCGCATTTATTCTCATGTCAACAATTCGCATAATTACGGACATAAAATAAGAAAAACATATTCAAACCAGTAAAAGAAAATTATGAAGCAGAACTAAATAAAATTGTAAACGTGGCAAAAACTATTCTTTCTGTTTCATTTTATACCAATTTCTGGAGCAAGTTAATAAGCAATTTATAAATGAGATCCTTAATCTCTCTGATCATAATTATTATAGAAACCTGAGTTGTAAAGAAACCGAAAGCACTGTTGGACAATATTACAATAGCTTGACGCAATGAGAAACGAATTGAAGAACGAACTACAAAAGAATTAAATAAAAGTCAAGAAAAACTAACGCCACACTGCTGGTAAATCTTATAGCAACATTCCTAGCATTTACTAACGGTTTTCTAATAAGTATTATATTTTAACCTTTAACGTCACTAAAGCTCCATAAATTCCTCTCACAAGAAATACTTGCCAACCGCAGCTGTACCATAACCACCATAGAGCAATGGCTGTCCTCAATAAAAGTGATAGACAAGAATTGTGCGTCAAGTATCCCCGATAAGTCGAGAAGAGGGCACCCATATCGCCTTATTCACGTGGACATAAGATCTCTAGCCGTTTGTATGTTAATATATCGTCGCGCGACTGACAGACGGACGGCCGATTCACTACACATCGCACGTGAGCTTAGGAAAGACTACATACATTGTCTCATTTGTCACGTACTCGTAAACCCATCGAAGGGCCCCGTGTAACGGTGTTTACGATGCTACAGTTAAAAATCTACTTAATTGCCAATGGTAAAGGTTGAATTTCCATTACTCGACACATTTGAAGTTAACGTAAGCCAGGCTCGGACTACAAAGTTTCAATGAACTAATCTGCTTTACTAGGCTTAGAGAGAATTGTTACTCGTATATTATCTTCTCCAAGTATTTATTTCCATTTAAGAGTTTCAATAGTTTTTCGTAGAGTTCGATAATCGCTGACTTAAAATTTAAAAAGGTTGATGAAACTATAGCCGCTTATGGTAAATAAAGAAGTTATTCCGCTAACAAACCAGTTTTACCGTAAATCAGCATCCAACGTTACGTTAACCATTGCAAGATAAAAACATAAATCGTACACTGCTATATAATGACGCCCTTTGTACTTACTTAGTACCTACCTAATCTATGAAATAGGTAGGTACTACTATGAAACCATCGAGCCAAACCTCTGTAATTTAGTCTACACAGGTAGCACCCAACAGCGTTGTAGAATTTACCGGCAGCCAAAATAGGCATTCAGGTTTCAAAGTTCCCAGAAATCCGATAAGCGCCTCCGGACCGATTCCGAGACATTCGCGAACGGAACGTGAGATTTTGCGCGCAAAATTAGGCGCGCACGTGATTCAATTTCGCGATTTTGTATTTCGAATGCGCGGCAAACGTTTAGTTGCGCAAGCAACAAAGCATTGTCTCCAGACGACAGACAATTTATCAAACGAATACCGGCGAATTTGTAGGGTCACAAGGCAGAGATAGAATCTGTTCTGAATTGGGGTCACTTAGTTATAAGTGGCCTACTGACGTATGCACTAAGAACAGAAACAAAAGCTACATATTTCAACTATGCACCAACGCTTCGTAAATAGGTTGTTTCTGATTGTCCATTGAATGACAATGGTACGAGTAAACTTAGTAAAAACAATAAAATTATACAATTGATAGATGCAAAACGCAACATAAAGTAATTAATGAAGTTCTTAATGATTCAATACAAAAAGTAATCATAATATCTGCCCATTAAGACTACGATGTCTGAAAAATAACAGCCATACTCACTTCAACAATAGTCATGCTATAGTAATTGTTTTTTCCTAGTTGCATTTGTTGCTTTTAAATGAGCAACAATTAATACTCCAACACAATAGTTGGGCAGATATAATGAGCGCGAATAGGGTCAAGTATACCGGAAACTGTGTGCCCGCTGCGCACGCGCTGCTCGCTCCTATTCAATCTTTATCATGGACGCTATACAATGGTTCAACGCATAGTCCACAACATAAAGTGTGTAGTAGTTTAATTTGGAAAAAAAATATTTGAGGGGCGTAGAATATAGAGGTCATGATAATGAGGCATGTAAGAATGTCACAGTCAAGGTTTTCAGGAATTATGATGTTGAAAATGTCATTGTCATATCATTTCTAATACTAGATAATAAGTGAAGCTATCAAATCAAAAGTACACTGAAGATAACAATTATTTGCTAATATCGAGCTAATATACTAGTGTGATAAAAAGTAGATAGAAAAGAAATATTCAATGACTCGGAAGAATTGGAAATACATAACTGAAGACGAGCTAAATTCAGACAGAACATACAAACAAGTATTTAGTTAGACAATTTGTATGAAAGTGAACCACTTAGCGCTCTCCTATTCAATATCTATCATGGAACCAATACAATGGTCCAAAGCGATCCTGCATCATCTATTGCTCGTAAGTCGCAACTCGCAACAATGCTCACTTAATAACAATAAGTGTGTTTTCACGTCGAGGAAACCGATGTTCTGATACCAATAACATTTATAATCGACCACACCATACCATTGTAAGTGGACGATATCACTCGATTTATTTTTCGCGGATCTTAGAATAGTATGTATGGATATCTCAATTCTCTTTTTACTCATTAAAATATTAAAGGTTCATTTCTTACGTGAAATCAAAGCGAGGTCTTTATTGGAATATGCCTTATAACACAATCTGTTACGCATATAATATTAGCATGTTTGGCGTAGTTATTTACATAACAGAAAATCAAGAAATTTAAATAGCAATAAATTAAAGATCAGGAATATAAAATATGATAATAATTAATGGGTCTGAATTAAAATCGTGACAGAAATCGAATTCGATTGGTCAATAAATGATTCGACGTTGATGATGAATAATTTTGGCCACTTCCGTGTTCATTGATCCATTTCACCATATTGCCTAATTGCCTACAAAAATTAAAAATAAAACCAGTCGTATTTCTAAAAGGAAAACAATAGCAATAACTCTTTAATTACAGATTTGGAGTTGTAGGTACCTACTGTGAACGCATATACATAGGTATTGAAAACCAACAGAATATAAATCAATTGAAAACGATCGTACGTCGTGATCTCTAAGCCACAGTGATTGCAAGTACGTTGCCACTAGATTGAATAAAAAATAAAATTGGAGTCTAATTGACTCCTGGGAACTAGATGATTTCTATCACACCTGATTGTGCTGTGAAAAGCTCTTGGTGGTTTCGAGCGATTTATTCGAGTTATAGATGTAGGTTGAGGTTTTGCGCTTCATTTCTCTGCTTCAGTAGCACTACGTGCAGGTACTTACTTTGGAATACGAAAGCAACTTTCAATTTTGATATAACAAAAAGTTTTCTAGCACCAGATAAAATGTCATTCAATAAGTAAGGTGAAGTTTATCTAAAACAAAGAAATTTTGGATTTTTCCCAAAATTCAAAGAAAGAAATGTTTTACTGGTGTAAACGACTATGCTAAGAGCGCGGCCTAAACATAGCGTTTAATTGCTAATTTCAATAAAAATAAATTCCAATAGATACAAAGCAAGTTTGCATAATTGCACAGGACGTTCGTAACAAGGAATCCAATTCCGGGGTTTGGCATGGGACGCCATGTTGCGCTCGAAGGCGCGAGATTTATGCGCCCGAGCCTCGACATTTAATATTCCGCATCCGCCGGCCACTTTCCAAAGAGCCTGTTTCAGATGCCACATCTCTTCCAACTGGCCTGCAAGATGTTGAATCAACCTCTAAAAATATTAAGGGACAGAAATATGCTAATCATAAAACCATTAAAAAATCTAACAATAACATTCATTCTACTCAGTTACATCAAGACGAAACAGGAAAGCACAAACACCTACGTCACACAGAGGTAGATTTTAATAACGCTGTATATTGTTACCACAACAACATGCAGTTTGAATAAAAGAACGATTACAACAATCCTATGACTAACAATACGGCCAATTTATTCAATAAGTTTCATTGTTATAACAGCGGGAATAATTTAATCATTCGAGCGAGTAGAACATTTTGCCCATATTTGTACCGACCGCAATGGACAAGGTACGGATTACTGTTACGGAACGGATTTGAGAACAAAGGGCGAATGTCTATGGTCTACAGCGTGGTTAAATTGCAAACTTTATGGGTTTGACCAACCGCACTCAACACGCGACGCCTGCGGCCGGTTCAAAGGGCTACCCTCTGCCCTGAGTGACACTGTTACATTACCAACGGAAATCGCAACTTAAGAAGGTCGCTTTACAGTCCATTTCACGACGGCACTCTTACCGCTAAATCCTTTGCTTGCAAGGAGCAAAGTACACTCGGTATCGCTGCATAAGCAAAAGAATGTGAGAAGTTCGATGAAGGAAACTGCTGCCAAAAGCAATCGTTGACACGTTTTAGGTACCGTTGACAGAGAACAGAGTAAAATGCGATAGTGATTTTAGTTCGAATATTGCGCAAAACGGAGCGCGGATAAGTAGTTAAGTTGATGTTTGCAAGGTTTTTGAGTTAAATAATCCGTAAAATATTATCAAAGAAAGGAATAATATATTTCGCCATATTGAAGATGACAACGACACACAGTCTTAAAAGGACGGAATACGTGAAGTTACGGTGATATTAACCAGTATTTGTGGTTTACATATAGGTAACACTTATACGGTTATATCGCTCGATTTTATCGGTGGTTTAGAAATCAAATCACACTTTCCTACTATAACTGACACTGCCGGAACGGCGGAGCAAAGGTTTCGAGCTCCAAATGGGAATAAGCAAAGCAATGCTTTCATTTCTAAACAATGGTGTGCGGCGGGTGCAATTGGTTTTATGAGTGAAATCATTCCAACTAGGAAACGGCGAATCGAAGTATACTAATTTGATTCTCCATTTGCGGAAATCTGCGAACGCTGCGTTTATGGGCTCAGAGGCCATGTATGTGTAGGTGATCGTGGTGCTCCATCTCATATGGCCGAGTGGTGGGATTGTTAGGGCAATCATAGTAGATCTCGCTACACGATACCGACTAAAAGGGAGGTTTCCCTTGTATTTGTATCATGAAATCGATAAACACACTAATAAGGAAAGCGTGAAACTGCGTTCAACACTGTAACTAAATAAAGACCCGATCCCATAAGCGAACGGAGACACAGAAATGGTATATCGTGACCCCACCATGCGAGCTGTTGCAGCATCTTGTATTAATCACTCTAATCGTGAACTAACGACACTAAAAATTTCATCGCACCAAACACGGAGCGCGTGGGTCAAGTAATGTGCGTAATCTCATCAGATTCACGTCGGATAAGCGGACGGCACGAGTTCAGTCATAAAAAATTGATGTATTGCTGCTACATGACGAGCAGAGCCGTATTTAAACTCATCGAAAAATAAATGTTGCAAATAAAAGTCGTCATTTTCCAAAAAACATATATTTCTGTGATTATGATAAATAAATTAAGATGTCTATCTACCGCTCCCAATTTTAATTGACCAGATTTTTATAAGTATAATATGGCAAATTTCTTCGCCTATAGAGGTTATTATTAAGAGCATTGTGCAACCATTCAACCTATTAGCTATTAATCCTAAATACCGCCCTGGTGGTTTGTATGTTAGATGATCTTAGATGTTGCAAATGTGGAGGCCGAGGAACAAGGACGCGCGCGATGCGGCCGCTCATTAGTGCGCGTGCGAGATGCCCTGCGCCTGCGCAGATCCGAGATAGCGTGCGCCTCTTCTGTACAAAAAACAATGTGTCGCGTAGGTGGATGGATACCATAAAAACAACTGAATTGTAGCGCCATTCAAAAGAAATACGAAGGAATATACTTATCAACAAGCGCCCTGACTTAAACATATAAACGGCATATTTTTAACCGTGTTTTTTTTTTCAATTAACAAAGCCTAAGAAACGGGCACATTTATATCGTGTGCTCTATACGAGGTTATAAGAATGTATTAGGGACCTTCACATTAAATATTCTAGGAAACATACATAAACGTGGTTTGCGAAGAAACGCGCACAATGTTTTAATTAAGCATATTTCGTCAGATTTCTTAGACTGCGCTTCGTTAGAACCGCAATTTATTGCTAGAATGATGTAGGAATTCTAGCTAAAATGTAAGTAAACGTGACTATTAATCGCTGTCACCTATTCGAATATAATTCGACCTGATTGACAATAGAAGTAATATGAGCGATTTAATATTAAAACGTAGTAATTTACTTATTCTCACGTTCGTAACACTAGAATTTCCAAAATCAAAACCAAAATAACAGATTATTATGAAAAAAGTTAGACTTATCTCTAGAGGCATTGACTGGTACCTGGTAATATTCAGAAACTGAACAAACTTCAAACAATTTAAAAAAATTACAACCTAACTTAAAACCTATCTCTTGTAAACCCCCTATAAATTTTTTTTTCATAAACTCTTTTATATGTCCCACTGCTGGGCACGGGTCTCTCACGCTGCTCCAATGCGGATTGGTGGAGATACGGGTTAGTAGCCAACCCGTGTCGGATGTTGTCAAACCGCCCAAAGGGCCTCCG
>DWAV01002252.1:0-11512 GCA_018231305.1 Noctuana lactifera | reverse complement strand
AAACACTAAAGTTCTTATATCAACTTTCCAGTCCCAGCTGTGGCGGAAGAGGTTTAATTATGAAATAAGTACTACCCTGTACTAAGTTTAATTAATCTGGTTTTCTTTTCTACTAAGTTTCTGTGTAGGCCCCGCTGCTGGGCACTGGTCTCCTCTCAAATATTATTTTTTGTACAAAGTAGGTACATACTTGAAAGTACTTTATGTATTCCTAGTCCTAGTGTTACTCCTAAAATTAATAAGTAATTTAACGCTAACTTAAATTGCTAATTCTACAATATTAAAGAGAGTGTCCTTGTTTTTCGTTCAGCTTTCACAAAAATATTTATTTGTGTTCTATTAAATTCACTAATCCACTGCATTTTATCACTACATTATTAATTAGTGTCATAGTGCGATAGTAACTCAAATGGTTTAGTCCGTTGTAGTCTTTTCACTATATCCGTGGTGTCGACGATAACTATGATCTACGAACCTAACATACTATTATTAAAGATAAAGCCATAAAAATATACGACCAAATAATCTATTGATTAAGCGTTATAATATCTCGATATTGAGGGGTCGCAATAACATATGAGATGAGATGATTAATAGTCGGTGAAGGTCGCACTAATGCTAGCATATTAATTAATTAATTAGTTTGGAGTAAGTCGTGGGGTAAAATTTGTGAGAGCTCAGTGGTTAAGAATTACTCCTCTTATTCGAGAGGACCAGCTTCAAAATCGTGTACGAACCAATGTATTTTTTAAGAATGTGCGTTTAAATCAACTAAATGTCATTAGCTGCAACTGCAACCTGAATGCCTGAAAGTTCTTCATAAATTTCTCAAAAGGTATGTAAAGTTTACCATTCCGCACTTGGCAAACATAGTAGACAATCTAAATCCTTCTCCCATTTGAGAGGAGACCAGCACCCAGCAGTCAGTAATGGAGCAATGTGTTCATAATGATGAATATGATTTTTCGATGTAATTAAATTAACATCATCTTCCAACACCCAACGAAGTAACCGGATACCAATTAACCGCATACAATAATTCATGAAGGTCTTTCGAACACATTTCTCATTAAGTTTCAAACCGCAACAATCCTTTTATAAGTAAAATCTCCGTTAATTACATCTGGGACAAGCAAATTATGAAGTTCCCTATTGTTCAGCTTCCCTCTAGTTTTGACTCATAAAGGCCTTTCATCTTTTGTTCGGTATCACCCTCATTTAATTCATTTAGCTGGACTATGAAATATAATGATCACCTGTACAGTATTCCATAAGTGGTGATTAATTCCAAGACAGATTTCGAAACACTGTTTTAAAATGTTCGGTAATTTTTATTACTCGTAATTATTTGAATAAATTTAAAAAAACGCGTCGCACTTACGATATATCCTCACATAGTAATTCAAAAATCATAGGTACTATAAAAATTGCTTTTAGGTTCCACACCTATTGTTACATAGGTACAATACAGTAGTGAGAAAGTTCGGTCGGAAGAGATGCAACGGATGGGTCTAATTTCAATGCAAGTGCGATGCACTTTGTGTAAGCCACCGAGTCACTTGCTAAAAATAAACGAAAGTGAATATTGCGGAAGATAAGTCTATAATAAGAATCGGTTATTCTTAGCAACTCACGCGCGCGATATTTACGGACTTTGAGATAACAAATCGTCTACATTACGCAGCTTTATGGACTGCATGAGCATATTGAACAAAACGGTCTTCTTATATAAATCAGCATAATTTTTTAAAGTATATAGGTAACTGTTACCATCTTAATATTATAGTAATGCTATAAAAAATAGATAACTCAACATTTGTACTCGTATATTCTAGGCTTTGTACTTTCGTTATACAAAGCCTAGAGTATAAAATATACATAGTATAAAATTTGCTCGTTAAGCTAATAAGTGCAATAGATATTTAAAAAAAAAAATTAAATCTAAGTCATAAGTAAAAAAAAAATAAAAACAAAAATCTCTTTCTCTACAACTTATATACTTTGCATAAAATTAATCCAATTATGCGGTTTCATTTACATTACGTAACCAATATTAACAACTGATTCTGCCAATAATTTTGTTGACGTAATTGATTATGAATGCAATTGCAAACTTATCTATATTGCAGTTCGTTTTAGCTGCAGGTGATGGTATTAAATTTATTTTGACAAAAATTTGTAATCATTCATAATATTATTGTGTTAATTAAATATGAAAAAAATGTCACGCAACAAGTTCTCATTTCTTTGGAAAATATTTTTTATATTCAAAGAAATAATCCCATTTCTAATATACGAGTAAAACGAGGCTTTAGAATGGCTCAGACTAATTAAATGGAAACATCCATAAAAGTGTGTTTGAATATCAAAATTTGTAAAGACATTTTTCAGCTTCAAAATTCTTTTGTAATGGTTTGCTATTTGTTTCATAATATTTTCATTGGTATTCATAAGAATCATTTTAGAGCTAGTGTTTATAATAATTGTTTAGTGAGTTTTAATCCTTTATTAAAAATCCAAAGTGCTAGATTATCAATGAGATGAATTTTCAAGTAGCGGATAAAAATGTAATTTAAAATCGCCTCGAAAGCTTAGGGATTACCTTTATCCGATAAAGCGATATCGAGTGCTGATAGCCTATTTCCGATAAGGTCTCAACGTAATCAACTGCCAAAAAGGAGCCAGTAATGTAAAATTGATATTTAATGTCACCAAATTTATATGTGAATGTATGTATGTTAAAACAATCGAGTCAAATAATGCGCAATAAAACGCATTTATTTATTTCTAGTAGTCTTCCATAGTTCGAAATTATGCTAATATCTTTAAATCTTTAAGCATTAAGGATTTTGAACCCTTAATTGTTTTTCTCAATGTTTATCAATTAAACACGTTTAAATTACTGAATTTCCAATGTGCGCCAAATTGACGTATTATAAACACTTAAGGTGAAACTACAAAGTTTTAATTAAATTACTTTACTTAAACTTACACCTCGCTAAGTCAATTAGTGTATCCTCTGTTCAGCATCATGTTTCTTATTCTAGTACAGATTTATAATAAAATAAAGTAGGTATCTGAATATGCGTACGCAAGTTATAAGTAATACTTACTTAAAAATAAATTACTTTATCTATAGTAATACAAACCTCACGCGCACGTCACAAACTTATACTATGTCCTTGCTCTTATTTAGTAGGTGGCTACCTAAAACTTCTCTGCAGAACTTGCGACTTTCACCTACTAGCTAACAATAATATTATCGCTGGATATGATAATCAATTACCTATACTAATTCACCTTATTATAGTTAACCTAGTAACATACTAGAAAATTAATTAAAATTAATTAGTTAATGAAGTTCTTTTGATAAAAAATAATAAAACATCGAAAAACAGTATAGCAAACAAAATAATTCGTATTCGAATCCAAACTCCGTACAAATTGACGACTAACAACGGTTTGGAGAGCCCTTTAAGAACAAAACCTCAACTGGCCAAGTGCGCTTACCTGAATGATTGTAGCTTCTGCAAAACGAATGGAAGTACCTTTGGTTAACTGTTCCCCTATTCCCCTGAGATCCCTTGAAATAAATATTTTATTCATTTTAAATTCTGTTTCATTACAGGAGGTACGTTTTTTCAGGCGCCACTTGGAATTCCTTGCCTATTTTCTAAATAATGGTTAAGGACCCTTTTCTTAGCTTCCTGTGCTTCTAGTGCTTTTAGTCCTACTGTTTTTCTTTCTTACTGCTTTTACTTTCTTTCTTTATTTGTAGATTGATTGCATAATTGATCTTATTTGATGTGTTATCTGTTATGCTGCTTACTTGATCATTTCTTTTATCGTCTTCGCCCTTGTCTACCTCTTCGACCTTATTAATTTATAGAAAGAAAGTGGTATCATCAATGCATCCCATATAATTGTATTATATCCATATAAAAGATAAGCTATCGGTCACGGCTGTTATCGATAGACCGTGCCCAGCAGTGGGCCATATAAAGGATTGTAGACAAATGTCTACACTACACAAACAACGCTCTCTACAAAAAATATAATGTACGAAAAACACTCTCCTGGTATATATTTCAATGATTATAATAACAGTAATACAGTCAGTCATAAACGAAAATCGGATAATGAATATTCCACGAAACCGCGGATAAGCTGTCCTTTTTAAACATTTATTTTTTCCTTCTATTACATCCGGTTTTTCCCGAATTCGTCGGACTACGGAAATGTATTTTAAGGTGTAATTAAGGCATAAATGTTTGATAAGCAATCATCTTCACTGTATAATAATAAAGACAGTTTCATACTTATCTTTATTTAGAGTCTTAAATATACCTATTATAGATACCAATAGATATACCTGTATCAATCTAAATGGCATAATAATTTATATAAAATTGTTTAATGACATGTCGGTGGCGGGCGGTTTCAGTGATTTCTTCGTTCACTGATATCGTAGCCATGTCGTTAAATAAAGAAGTGCCTGATGTCGTCGCCGATGTCGTGTTGTCGCCGATGACGTGCCGTCGCCGGTGTCGTTCATTGAAAAGCGTTCTTTCATATCAACCATACGCCAATGTGCTAATGCTTAAGACAACATGACGCAATCTTCCGAAACAACGAGATCAAAAGCCGCATCATATCAAAATTTCAAATGCGACACACATTTTTCATTATTTATTCGTCACGGCCCGAACATGCCCGCGGCCCATGAAATTAGATTTTGTGATTTTTGTGAACATTTTATGAAATTTCATTATGTTATATCGTTCCCAAAAGTTAGCAAGAAGAAACAAAACAACTGAAGTAAAGAAGTCCTTAGATCAGCTGATCACCTCATGGTAAATGGTAACTGAAACCTAAATAAAATATAATAAAAATAAATAGAATAAACTTATTGAGCTATGCAATAGTTTAACCCTAATATACAGATTTTAGAGCTACTGACGGATCTCATCTGTATATCTGGGGCACCGATTGGAAAACGGATTAGTTTTAGACCACAAGCTCTTCGCAGAACTTAACAACTACTCAATACTACTCGAAAACAATGTTGGCTTTCTATACTGAATAAACATTGTTGAAATTTTGCACCAAATACGAAACAGTATCGAAATTCTGTATTAAATACACATTTGTACGGTACTGATTAAAACATCATCCGTTAAATGTAAATTAAGTCTTGTTTTATCCCCAGTGTTACGCGAAGCACTTTATTTGGTTTTAATTGACTGATTTTCTATAGACTAATAACTTTGTAGTCAAACTTTGTCAAACCTCTCATTTATATGGCCCACTGCTGGGTTGCAGAAGCCCTGGAGATGTCACTCTGGTCCAGTGCGGGTTGGTGGCCAACCGGTGACAGAAGTTGTTAACTGCCCTTAACGTTTTCGACAAAGTTTTACGACTGTTATCTCTCGATAACAGTTGATACCAGCTGTTTTTAACATTAGTCACTAAGAATGACTTAATTTAAAAAATTTGCTGCTAACGGACTTTCAGTCTATTCAACGGAGTTCCAGCCGCATACATTTATTTAAATCTTGTTTTAGTCATTAGTTTTTACGAGAGAAAAGATTATACTTTTCCAACCTATTATTACTTTTAATTACAAGTTGGTATTTTGTAGTAGTAATATTTCTTATTACTTTAAGTAAACTTTGTTACGTGTTTCGATGGCTGTTAATTATTTTACTTTGTTAATGTGTAATAAATGTTTCCATCTATCAATCTTTATAGTTTTCGTATAACCAAGAAATAGAGAGAAAAACCAGACAAGAGAAACAACAATAAGTCGAGCTTGAAAAGTAATTTTTATTTTCCCTTGGTAAATAAATAGAAATCGTACCTTTCAATCATCCCTGAAATATGAAAGCCTTAGGGTTTTCTAAGGGACTAAAATGTAAGATGTAAATTTCGCTCAATTGTTGCATTTCACATGGAAGAATTTCACTCAATATTTCAATATATAATACTAAAACCGCTATTGTGAAACTAAATTATGCTAATACTATGTCAACAAAGTTTCCTTCTATTCATACTCGCGTAATAAATATTCTTAAAGATTTTTAAATACACATATTAAACGTTTTTTTAAAAATAAATCTTTTGAAAATTGTATTTGCTTTAATCACACTCTAAACGTATTAAATAACAGACTCTTCAAAAGTCGACAAAGAATTATCCTTGAAAATAGAGCACTACTTAGAAAAAACACTTCTTAAAGGCTACGAGTATCTACGAGATGTCCTAAAAGCTAAATCCATTGATGGGTTAAAATAAATTTCTTATTGGAAGTGGTCTTAGGTACGTACCCAAAGCACTGAAGCCACTTAAGTATTAAAGTAGAAAATGTGATATTATTATGTTCTTACTTGAAATAGGTATATCATACTACACTGCACTCACAATGCTTAAATAAATTGAATCAAAGCGCCGACGTTTTATGTGAAAGTCTTATAACGTACAACTTCGATATCACATTTTTGCTTTATGTTAAGAAGATATTAAAGCTATAAAGATTAGGCTTCTATTCGACAACAATTATATTAATGTTTAGAGTGATCTGCATTTGACTAGGGTCTACCACTAAAATGATAACAACCAATGACCAACGAATTGCCTAGAGAAGTAGTTGCGTAATGATCTACGGATACTACAAAGGGTCCTGTGTTAGATTCCCAGCAGAGTAAATAACTAAATGATAAATTTAGATTCCTAGTCTGTAATTGTCATTGTCAAAAGATAAAAATTATGTATTATCCGAACCCAGCCGCATAAAGAAGGCTAGTTATAAATAAATCGCCAATTCCCTGATATGAATTTAATTTCCTGTTTTGCAGGAAGTAGTGCAATATGCTTCCAACGAGCTTTGCCAATAGTAATTGAATATTTTATCGCCATATTTGAAAGCAATTGAGTTATGATAGAAGCTTGGAACAAAAAATGTTCTTGTTTAAACATAATTTTATTTTACGATATTATTTTAATAAAATTTTTACTATTCAATACTTATTTATTAGTGAATACAGTGGTTGTTCTAGGCCAAGGCTCAGATTTCAAGACTTCAAGAAGTCTCACTATTAATAGATAGTTATGCTTTCAAAAGAACATATTCTATTTACTATCAAATATTCCAGTGTAGATTGAAAGCGTCATGTTCGCAATCTTTTAGCCGTTTTCCGAAAACGTATTACATTTTCCTGGTTATTACACAACTACGTGACATCGAAATATTTATCATTATCGTCAATAAAATATATAGACATAGGCCAATCGAGTCGTAGACAAAATAATTTCCTTTACAGTGTGTACGATATTTTGATGGTATTAAGCTTCGGCTTAAAATATTATTATAAGGTTTTATTTATGTAAGTTGTCGTGTCTCGATGAATCTATTTTACTTATTATATTCCCTTAGATACATAAAAACGTTCCGAATTGCTCTTCCAATCCTTCCATTAAATTGTTTTTGGCATTTTAGTACATTTTGAAATTATCATTGATATGAATCGCAGGTAAAAAATTACCTGTACCATAATAACTTAATATTAGCTGTGTATAGACTTCTTTATATTGTGGTTGCCTGTACTATTTCATATAAGAGGAGGCGCACTCAATTCATGCAGTAGACGCCATTGTCAATTGGTACCTACGTCTCTGCAACTAATCGACCCAAGCAACACGCACAACAAATAGAAACACATGTATAATATTTATATCGCACCTACATAAAAACTTCAAGTCATTACAGCCTTAATGAATTCAAGTATAAGTAAGGAGAAGTTATGCAAACAACATCTTAAGAACACATGTTACGTCCTTGTCGGTATATAAATCATCGCAATTTTGTTACTCACTTACCTACTTGCAAAGGGAACTTTTGTCATTATTCATTCATAAGATGAAGGAAACTTTAAGGCGCGAATAGAACTCTCTTATTGCGGCTTACGACTAATTAATGACATAAAATTACTTTTCCGATACTCAATTGTATACTAGAAGTCGAAAGTTTCGTAATGAATTTGCTAACAAAGTTTGACTTACTGAGACACAGTTTATCTATATATTTGTTTATTTTTTAAATAAGACACACTTGTCAAATAAAAATAAAGCGGACTTTATTTTTAAGACATGTTTAAAGAAATAAATGTAAGTTTCAAGTTTTACGAAGAGCGAAGAGAAAACTTTCGCTACCTTTTAATATGGGTGATTAAAAGGTAGCTGTACGGAGAAGTCTGAGATTACGTATAGTTGAGGTTAATTATGGAGAAGGAGAGTAGAATAATAAAACTGATAGGTATACCATTATAATAATATATGTGTTTCAAATACATTAAATAAAACTATACTGGCAACATTGGCTATCGTAGTGATGTTAATAACGGCGATCTCGCCCGGCAGGTAGTGCGTGACTTGTGTCTGTGACGAATGAACAAAATGTCGGCAACGCGTGGCCGAGTACGTACCTATATTAACTTGTATAGCGATGGCGGTCAGTAGTTTCTTAGAGACGAAAAACATCGCGTTTCAAAGATTTGCGTTGCCTTATACGAAGGGCCTTAGCCATGAGAAACAAAGCATCTACGTAAGTCCTCATAAAAGACTAGATTTTATTGAAGGTTGGACATGAATAGGATGGAGCATTAACTAAACATGCCAGTTTGCTACATGAGTAAATTCAGTCATATTTAATCGTGTTCAAGTTCAATAGCATTTGTGACGTTCCCTACTATGTATTATACTATTAGGTATGTTTCGTTTAACATAAATAGGTACATCCTACACACACGTGTAAGAGATTTAGAAAGTATTGGTGTACTCATTCATCAATAATCCCAGATAAGTAAGTAGATCAACACGGCCGCAAATACTCGTGATCTCGGAAACATCAATCGGGCACGGCGTTTCGTAAACAATAGCTCACTAATTGCTCCTATGAAATGCTTGGAGTGAATTAGTGCGAATCGAGTGCAATTGGGAATTTACGAGATGCCCGGATCCGCCTGATTTTCGTTCTAAAAATCGCTTAGGTATAGTCTGTAATAATAAAATTGACAAATTTTTAAATTTTGACATGCTTTTATTAGATTTACCTATAGTTATGTATGTATTTATCAGTGTAACTTTTTTCTGCATTGACTATTTTTAAAATTTCTTTTTTATAAACTCCTAAAGACGATTTAGTTAAAATAAATGTAAACTTTCTGATATGGTTAGATATAATTTTTTTTAATTTTACTGATAATATTCACGATCGTTGTAATTAGAGACTGTTTAACTGTAGATACTTAACTCAAATTTTTCCTGATTATATCTTATAAAGAATAGTTTATATCAAATTGCTTTTACATACGAGTAGTTTCAAAAACACAATAGGAACTACTTCTTCGATACTTCGAAGTAGGTCAAGATTTTTATTTGTTACCGATTGAAGCAAAATTTCACATAAAAATATACGCTTCAGCTAATCCTGAAGCAGATGGTATTAAATGCTGTCGATAATAGTCGTTAATTTTCGGAAATCTTTGGCTCAGCACTTGGAATAGTCATATCCATCAGCACCCGCATACTAGTAACTTGACGGATAACATTTGAAGCTTCCTCTAAGGGCAAAAAATATTCGTAGCTTTTACATTAATAAATCTAGTCAAATCATTTGTCATAGGATCATCACACGGGATCTGACGGGACACGAGTTAGGCAGAAAAATTTATCTCACGCAGGCTAGGCTTATATAAACCTTACTTTTCCGAATATTTTGTATTCGACACGGATACCTATTATGTATTATGATTATAATCTTTTATGCTACTTTATATTATAGTGCTTAATTTTGGTTTTTGAAAAAGGGGTGAAAACACTATGAGTCTAAATGTATTTTTATTTCTCTTTCCATTAATTTATTTATTTTACTAATTTATTAATTTATTAACTTTTTCTCCACGTTTCTTTATTTAAAAGTAATAGCTGCAATATAAAATATTATTCTTAAAACAATTTTATTGAAAGTACAAAGATACAAAAACTAAACAATTGTATCTTTGACGGTTCTTTTATCATTTCATTGTCCTAGTCTTTCTGAGAAGCGTTGAAGTATAAATTAGGTAATTGTTTTTAAAAGAGCTATTCACTGTTTTAAGTTGAGATGGGTTGTCTTCGGGTTGCTTAATTTCATTATCTCAGGGACTTTCGTGAACATTAAGAATGGTAGACTATTCATTAGCGTGTACTTAAAAAACGTTCGTTTTTTTTTTGTCTTCAAAAGACTCTAGATGTTTTAGATTATGGTAGGTGGTAGAGCTTACAGAGTTCGCCCAGAGAGGCACCACCGCTGCCCTCATAACCTACTGTGAAGCAAGTCTTGTAGCAAGTACTTGTGTTTCGGTTGGGGAGAGTTGCTGCCGGAGACATTATATTTGAGGCGACCATCTTATTCCTCATGAGTAGCAACGGCTTCACGTATGTACCTAGATAGGACTTATCTCCTATTTGAGTTTGGCCGTGGATGTCCATGGGTTGCAGTGACGACTTAACATCAGGTGGCCTACATGTTCGTTTGCTACTCATAAATGATAAAAAAATAGATTAGGGATTAGGAAAAAATAGACTTACATACATAATATAATATATTATTATACAGAATTAGCCCCGCTACAATATTTTTTGTTTTAGAAAATATATATGTATTAATGTAGTACGTATTTCTATCACGTAAGTCTACTCATTATGAAAATATTAGATTACCATAGACATAAAGTAATACACATTTATTCTTCAAGACACTTATCTTTAGTTGTACCGCGTTTGTAACAACCTTCCAACCCTCTTAACGACCTTTCACGTGAAGCGGGAAATAAAGAAAATGTGTTCTGATAATTACTGCTACGAATGTTTCGGTCATGGATAAACTACTAGCATTGTCTTAATGGTGTGGTTAATTAGATTAATGTCAGGATTTCCGAGTACGTCTAGTTTTTATAGAAATCCACAAACAAAATATGTACACCTAGTTATAGATACAAGCATTAAGTACATGTGAATGAAAGCATTAATCTATACCTACTAATAATACTTGTATAAAGCTAAAGATTTTGTTTAAACGCGCTAATTTCTAGAACTACAAGTGAGATTTGAAAAATTATTTATGTGTATAATCGCTACATTCATGAGGAAGGTTACAGGCTATCAAGCATTACGTTAAAGTCGCGGTGAAATTGCGGGGCACACCTAGTTAATTATAGAATGAATACTTCTCTTTCCATCTACACTTGTACCACAATGATATAATAGATATACATAGAAGTGTTAATTCATTATTTATAGATAGTTTTAGATGTAAGATATTGTTTTTATATCTTTGTTAAACTGTTTGTTGTTGCTGCCTTGACTTGCGTAAAATAAATTTTTCTTTCTTTCATTCTTTGAAAATTGAAAAAGTTCATAGACATGAGAAAAGTTTGTTGCATTTTTCAATTTACGTTGTAGGTAACAAGCCTTA
>DWAV01002251.1:0-11512 GCA_018231305.1 Noctuana lactifera | reverse complement strand
GCTCCAGGCCTTCCTCGGTTGTGGGGAGAGACCCGTGCCCAGCAGTGGGACATAAAAAGGGTTGAAGGCAAATGTAATAAAAACTGCCTTATCTCTATAAATCCTCAGCGATAGTTCAATGTTCACTTTATATGCCTGTCTGTATACATTTATCCGCCGCGGGCGGTTACTAGTAGTTCTATAATTAGTAATTGACTAAGATTGAAATCTTTGGTGATTATATTGTAATTCAAGGACAACATTTTCTTAGCGATTGGCAGCGTTTATACAAAACTATCCGGAGGGTGCTCAGCGTTCAGCGGTTAGTGCGGCGATGGATATCGTTCAGCGGCAGATCGGCTGGATACCGATATCAGCTATGCACAAAGTGGCCGAGCTACTTCAAATGCCCCGCATGAGAGTCTACGAGTGGGCCACTTTCTATACAATGAATAAGAGGTTGGTTACCTAGAAAATGGACTACACTTACGAGTAGATATATTTATTGGTATTGCAAAATTTATACTGGACGCAGGATTCGTAAGCTCAACCTTGGGTAAAAGGCAGCTCGCTCATAGCTCTAAGTTTATGCAAAGAATTGTTATAATAGCTAAACGTACTTTAATGAACCTTCGAACCTTACCCTTAGCAAATAACTAACTTTTTTATGACATGAAGTAGCACACGAGCTAGCAGGCCACCTGGTGTTAAGTGGTCGCTGCCGCAAATGGACATTTACATCCAACCTCAAGCAGGCTCGTATCCTAGCTGAGGTCGCATGTAGTTGCGCTGCTACCCCGAGACTGATGTTCGCCTCATGTAAGTGTGGCCGGCAACTGCATATACATAAATTAATACACTGTTTGGCACTGACTAGGACTCTACATTTAGGATCGTATTGCATTTCAGGCGTTTCAGAGGCAAGTTTCACGTGAAAGTTTGTGTAACTACACCATGTATGCTTCGCGGTTCCGATGTCATTCTGCGTGCAGTTGAAGAAGCGACCTGCTGCTGTGAGGGCAGTCTGTCGTCTGATGGGTTGTTTGGTGTCGACACAGTGCAATGCCAGGGCGCCTGTGTCAACGCCCCTGTTCTGGTCGTCAACGATGATTATTATGTAGGTTTTCGGTGAAAGTATTCTTGTTATTAGGGAAACTTCTACTGTTATTATTACCTCGCTAAAAATTCATTGGGATACACAGAGAGAGAGAGAGAGAGAGAGAGAGAGAGATGGAATGGAAAAAGGGATTGGATCCAACATCGAATAGTTCTAAATTTTCTTTTGATTAACGCTAGCGGATTGATATGGGATTGACAGAGACAATCACGCGATCAATATACCTAAAGTAGTCGGTAAAAAAACTGTCAAAGCCTATGTAACTTGGATAAGCCTTCTAGTACTAATGCTTTTCTAATAAACCAATAAAAGCTTAACGGTACAAACCATCTCGCTCTTTTTGAAGCAAATTCATTTCGATTTTCTTTACGTGATTAACTTACCTACGAGTACAGTAAGAGATATTCAGTTTTATTTGTAAAATTTTCTAAAATTTCAGGAAGATGTAAATGTTTTCGACGTACACAATATTATACAAATGCTGCGATGTGGGGGAATTCCACCCTTTGGGCCCCAGTGAGTTTTATATATTTTACTTTTAAATTTTCTTTCCAAGTTACGTATTTATTTTAGTTACTTGAAAGTTGATGAATATAATTTCTTCCGCTGATTCAGGTTTAAGTTCCATTTTCTATTTTTTGATACCGTATAGTAAAACGGCTTTATATAAAGATACATTGTACGTATTTTATTGCGTTGAAAACAAAGATAATGATAGTGATACTTCTACAGAAATGGACGTTTCTGTTGCGAACCATGCACCGGTCAGACAACTCTTTGTGAATTTCCTCCTCCACCTGGCTTCGGACTTCAACAGTCACTGTACGGGTCATGTACTGGAATAACTCCTGATACAAAATAACACCTGTCTGATTAAACCAATAAAGAATATTATTCAGTTTTCATTATCTTTGATTATGACAAACTGCAGGTATAATAAAAATGTATTCTTTACTTGAAAGATAATAATTTATTTGTAGTTCCTTTATTTATTTCATTTCATTAAAAATTATTGGCTAACATAAAAATATTAACAAAATTATAATTATTAAAAAAAACTATAATAAGAAAATTTCCTGTAAAATGCCCGCGTGAGGTATGGTACCCAAAGCAATGGCGGAGTTAACAAAAAAATCAAACAACAAAACAACAAAAAAAACAAAACAGTTAACTAATAAATTTTCTTCAATCTAACAAGAACAAATAAATAAATTTATATGTTGTTAACTTAATAATAACCTGCCGTGAATGAAGGAATCTTGTGCGGTCAGGGAAGTGTTTTTTTCTCATAATCAAAAATTATAGCCATATTAACTTGGTAGGTACACTACAATTATATTGTGGATTTTTCAGCCATGTAGGATGTGAAACAATATTTTGAAAATAATAATGAAACGGAAAGAAAAAGCGTAAAACGTGGTAAATAAAGTAAAAAACAATGTTTAAAACCCTTGTAATTGAAAATCAACTGTATTTGTTCATCAGTCATGTGACTGAGCTGGAAAATTGAAATTTTGTTCACTCGTTTTTCTGACAGGACTATTAGGCATAAAATTAATTTACTTTTTTGCTTCGAGTACGCAGTGCATGAATATTAAGCCTGTGACTGCACTGCAAAAAGTAATTACAACATTTTTATGAATAAATTTTGTTCAGACATAAAAGTTTCAGCTGTGTTAATGTGCCAGTAGCAAAGTTTAGTAGTTGGACTATATACCTTTATGGTGATGGTTGAAATAGATTACGTTTCATTCATTCATCTATCATTTTCCACCGTCGCCTTTGGATGTCCACTGCTAGACATAGGCCTCCCCTATATGGCACCACTTCATCTCGTCCTGCGTCATGGAAATCCAGCTATTTCGCGCTTTCTTTAGGTCAGCAGTCCATCAGGTCGGAAAGCAACATTTGCTCATTTTGCCGAGACGCGGTCTCCATTCACGAACTTTTTCCCCGTCGGTTGTCAATCCTTCTAACGTTGTGCACTGTCTAGTGCCACTTCAACGGGCTTATTTAGCGAACTATGTTTGAGTGTTGTGTGACCTTTGTTTATCTAATTTAGATATCTTACGAAATGCACGTCATATCATGTCCAATACTACTAAACTAGGTATGTGGGTCAAATATAGCCATTAAGTATTCCTTACGTAAGTTTATAACAGCACATCAAAATTCAAGTGCTTTTCGAGTTGACTACAGACTCTTTAAGACTAGATATTTGAATATTATAGGGCCTTTACTATGTTGCCAAGTTCTTATGAAAAGGAGCTATATTAAGTACAAGATTATCTACGCGACTTTGTTCGCGTGGACTATAGAATCAGGCCCAAAAAATACAAAATTGTACCAAGGAATCATGGTGTCCCTTACAAACGTTCCCCCCATTTTTCACCCCCTTATTTATACTTAAATAATATATTGCGTAGAAAGCTAAATTATCATTTACTTAGGTACGCTTTAGTTGAAATTACAGAAGACATGAATCGACATGTTTTAATAAGAATATCTAAGTATTATCTAATTATTGACTCCCCGTCAAGACTCGATAACTTTTCCGGTGATGAATATTCAATTTCCAATTCTCCACTTCTCGCCAAATAAGATAAAACCTTTGCGTTCATTGGGAAACGTCATAACGAATAAGAAAACTGAAGCACGTAGCCTCTTAATTAAGCAAATTCACAGCAAGAACGAAGTCGAACTCGCCCGGGGGAACAATCCCGACTGCTGCTATTTCATTAAAAATTTTCAAACAAAAAAAGAGCTACATTTTCACGACCCCATAGCCATATCGGAAGCTGGAATAAATACGCTCCGACAAGTTAATTTAAAAACTTGGCTAATTGACGCAGCTGTACCAAAAAAGGTAAATTTCTGAGATGTTTTATTTTTATTGTACTGATCTTTAATTCGTCTGATCCTGTTGTTTTTATTTACCTACATAATGGCATATTGTAACACCTATTTACGAGAAAAAATATCTAAGTATTCTACTTATAATTTTTCCTTCCTTTCTTTCTCTTGTTGGATGCAGAAAAGTATGCCTACTCCTAAAATTTATAAAACTAAATACAAACCACAAAAACTGCAAATTTAACTAAACAAAGATACCTTCATTAAACTCCTGATCCTATTGATCGCCATCTGTAATTATACGTCATTTGATAAGTAACCAGATCAAGAGGGTCAAGCCGTAAATCTTCGGAGTCACTCGTGCCGCGGACGCCGATCGCTTCCCTCGAGGACTCGGATCCCGTAATTAAGTAGTTGCCGGCAATCACAAGCGATATTATCAGCCCCGCAAACTTTAATTACAGGTGAAACTATCTGTTACTGGAACAATGGCAAGCGTTGGCAGAGCGGGAATGTTTTACCGAGGAAATTACTTCCTACCCCTGATTCAGTAGAGAACTACGTACGGCAACCACGCTAGCGCTATAGTTCTAGGACAGTACTTTTTAATAGGTTAATACGGAATAGTTCCGTTTTCAAATAAAAACTTGTTTTTATAGGAATAGTTCGCCACTAGCTGAAATACTTCTACTCGTATTAAAATAAATACACAACGATTCACACTCATAGAGAGACACTAGGATTATCTGTATCATGGGTAGGTACTGTTAGCACATAGAAAGACTAACTCCTATAAAGGGAACTTAAATCTTAATTCATCATTAAACACTTGCACAAATGCTGAGAATTGAACCCAAAACCTTTTGAATGATGGACCCGCATTGCGCCAATATAGTATAGTACTATAGTATAGTGGATGCAATGTTTATACGATGCAATGCAATGATTATAGTGACTATACCGTCCCATCAAAAAATTTACAACGGCTCGTTTAAGCTTGTTTAATATTGTTTAAGCGAAAATTGTAATAACGAGTATCTTATTTAATTTTAATATCTTTTAATTCACAGGCGTCCTTCATATTTCAATTATTTTCCTTGGATGGCAAAGTATCTGCTATTATTATCTTAGACGATCCTTAAGAACGAGCGATTCTTGGAGACCCTATACTAACACTTATACGTATGCCGTAATAGCTTTAAGCCGCAGATATATTGTCTCGGGCCGATAGCAGCTGCGTAAACTATTGTTATTTGAGTACGAACACCAAACTGTGGTCGTAACTCGCGAATATTCTAAGGGAGTAGGTCACGACCACGCGGTCTTTCACGCATGTCTGTGTTAAATTTGCTTTAGTGAGGAATAGTTACATTAGCTATTAATATTGGGTATGTTTGATTGATGTATGGGCCCAGATTGGACCACTCTCCTATTTGAGTTTAGACTCTCCTATGTGGGAAATACCTATTACATACGTAAATGATAATCACCTAACACGTTGAACCTAAAAAGGTAGTCGTGTAACCGAAACATTCATATTTTTAATCAACTTCAAAAAAACGGAGGAGGTTCTCAATTCGACTGTATTTTTTTTAACGTTTGTTACCTCATAACTTTCGAGTTGGTGAACGGATTTGGATGATTTTCTTTTTATTTGAAAGCTGATACTTTCCGTTTGGTCCCAGTTTAATTTGGTCCAGTCTTGACAACGGCATCCATGGGAAAACCATATAAGTCTTAAATTTCAGTATGTGCGCGACAACTATGAAGTCGGTTTTTTTTTGTAACGTAAGTTATAATAATATGTATATGCTTAAAGTTATTTACTTCGAATTCCAGACGTAATCTACTATTGATAACTTTGTTATAGTTCTTTTATACTTAAATATAATACCTTTCTTGGCAGCGTCTAGTGGCAAGTGGTTTATGTAAAATAAGTAGGTATAAAAGGCGCTACGAGTACGATGAATGGGGATTTTTTTTACATACTTTGTACTTAGTTACTTAGCAGAAAAACCTTTTTAACTACTGGTATATACTGCGAAAAACTACGGGCGGTTAGAAGGAAATTCGTTTGGCTTCGGTAATACGCTCGATTTTTGAACAAAACCGTGTTTACTTAATTTAAAATTCAGCAGAGAAATTCGTGTTCGGGACGAGGCTCGTTATTCCCCATAATTGGATTTCCTTTATACGTTAACTGATTTTTGACATTTTTCGCAGCTTCCTCGGCTTCCATTTTTGCACAGAAGCTTATGATGCTTCGTGGTAAATAAGTCTATAGTTTTTTTGTAAAATGGAAAACTCCTTTCAAGGTAGTGATAAAAGCTTTACTGCTGTTAAATAAAAAAATCTATAGACGGTTGAAGAGAAAAAGAGGTAAAAATGAAACCCGATGAAAAGCTTTTTTTTAATATTTTGCTTTTAAGTTTTACTAAAAACTATTACACGAAATCGGCTATATGTAAATATAAGTTTATTCAAAATAACAGAAGAAAATACCAACCTAATTAATAATTTGCTTACAGACTGACTCTGTTGAACAAAACATGCCATCAATTTACCCAAAATTATTATTGTATTTACGTCCAAATTATGTCCAAACGTCATCAAAATCCAACAAGGCAATATGTTCGTTAAAATCCTGTTGAATATCTATATTGACTGTGTTAATTGCAAATTGTAGTGCGGTATATAATTGGAAGCATGTTTTTTTCTTAAAAGTCATTTGATGCTGGACAGTTACAGATATTAAAAAGTGGTAGAAATGGGTCATTGCCATCAGAACTGGCCTCAGAACCCGCCGAGAAGCAAGCCTTGTGGTAGTTCTTGATTGGTTAGGGAGGATGGATGTCAGAATCCTCATACTAGTAGTGGGACTTCTCTTTTATTGGAGGTTGGACGTGGATGTCCATGGATCCATGGGTTGCATGTTGCAGTTAGCACTTAACATCAGGTGGCCTTCGTGCGCGTTTACAACTTTAAAGATGCTTAGTTCCTCAACTTCCTTAAATAAAAAGTCCATTTACGGCAATTAAAAGTTTTATATCATACTCATAGTTCACGGTACGTAGCTGTCTACATTAAATTAAGTAGGTCACATGAACAAAATATTAAACTGAAGTTTATAAACTTTATACAACTGTAGTTCATAACTTTGATGAACAGTAATGCGTGGGAGCTCGACATCTGAGTTTTAAGTTTTAACGAAAATTACAACCATTTTCAAGTTTTACATGTCTTGCTGCGAAAGCAATTTGAGCTTCATTATTTCCCTTATTTGCGGTGTTGATTAATCTTTAATTTGACCCAGCTGTAATTAAAGGGTGAATATCACATTTTTAAATACGGTAGGTATTTATTAAAAAACAAAGGAGTTTTTAATTATCTCAAGATAAATTTATTAATTATTTTGAGATATTAATTACATAATTATCTAATCTTTTTTATTACTGCTCATAAATATTTTATTTTCTGTTTAGCAAACGTTCTAAATTCTATTAACCAACCTTAAAGGTAAAAGTCGTAAAAGTAAAATGCGCGAATGAAAAACAAGAACGTTATAATATTTCCTCTGAATTTCGATTCAATGACGGTAAGCGATGTATTTTGACGTGTATTATGTTTTGATGACGGTACTTAATGGCCGGACCGTGCTCTTAATATTGTAAACACGGAATTGGTTGTACAAATAAATGGTTTTAGAACTTCGGATACACAAAATGACTCTGGGGGCAGGTGTTCTGTGAGAAATGAGTTTTAACTACTGGCGTATAATTTAAAAAAATAATTTAATATGTCAATACGATAGGATATTTATATCTACGTAGCACTTAAAATAAACCAATGGAGCAAACTACGTAAAATCTACTTCTAAGGTCCCGTTGATAAATATAAAACTTCATAAATATACATAAAACGAACCACTTTACTGAGTGTTCTTTATGTCATGTGAATTGATTGGTTTTTCCATTAAACGTTCTTTTTGTGAAAATGTTGAGATATCACTTAGAAAAAACTTAAAACACAATTTGTATATAAAAATATTTCTTCCAGGACCTTTAACGACCATAATGGCGATAAGTATTTCGCTCTGTAAAATGTTCTGCGCTAAAAATTTTATTTCCCTCTCTGAGTATCAAAAGAGGCTTTAAATTTTTGTTTATTCTGTCATAACATTCGCTGCGCCGCTATCATAAGCATGGTTTACAAAAAACTTTTATTATTCATGAGCGTAGTTTAACCAAAAAATATCTCTGTAAAATTATTTTGGGCGAAAGTTAAGAGTACTATAATTTTTATTTTATTATCGTATAGGTACGTGGTTGTAGTAGATAGTACCTATGCAATTAAATGTGCAATTATTAAGGGATTAAAGGGGATACATTTTTTTACTCAGCGAGGTATCTACTCGTAGTGAATTTGATAAATTACAAATACGAATAATTTTATTTGCTTGAACATGGAATATAGAGTACCTATGAAAATGAAAGTAGGTATTCAAATAATTATGTATTGGATCTACATAATATTCGAAATTAAAACAACAATGACGACATTATTCGAAATTACAACCACTTTAATCAATAAATCATTTTTCTAAAAGATATAGTCTAATGTGAAACCTATAGAGCGATACCTTTCATTATTTACGCAAACGCCGTTAAACGGGACAAAAGAAAATTTATGCCGTAAACTTTTGGGCAATATCCGATTTGTGTGACACGTTTTTTCGAGGGCCGTTGTTCATCGTTAATCTTGGCAACAAAAACAGAAAGTTCGCCGGCGCGTCTGCTGCGGCCGTAACTCATGCGGAACAAGTGCGCGCGACATGCGGCCGGGGCGTGTACTGGGTACCACCTTTAAATACGTGCAATAAAACTCAAATTATACCTGAATTGTACAAAAAATGTTTAATGATGACCGGCATATTGACGAAGATTTAAGAGTGGAAGAGACATACGAGTATTTGAGGCGACTATCTTCCTCTTTATAGCATCGCATCCACGTATAATCTCAGTTAGGACTTCTGTCCTGTTTGAGATTGGACGAGGGTGGACTATTCTTCTTGGGTTGCAGTGATTGTTTAACTGCAGAATCAAATGGCCTGCATGCTCGTTTGCTTATCATGTACATTAAAAAAAATAGCATTTCAGTGCTTAGAAGATGTTTTAACTTGAAAGTGGGGTCTATTGATTGTAAGTAGTAATATACCTTTAGTTTATGAAGGTTTTGTTCGAGAACCATTTTTTTTTTAAATCTTTTCAAAGAAGCCAGCAACCTTGAATGCGAGACGCAAACGTAATTCACGCGGAACAAGTGCGCGCGACATGTGGCAAGAAGCGGGTGTGGGGCCCTTAAATATGGGTAAACTTCGATTATATGGGAAAGGTTTAGGCTATTTTTAAAGAGAATAAAGGTATCTTTCGACGGTTAACGTTTTTATATACATATAGTTACTATAAACTTGAGGTTTTGTTACTGACTTTAATTTTGTGACGGAGAATTGCATAATAATTATTAATAATGGTAAGCTAACCTAAATTTTTTTTAAATGAATGTATTCATGTTTGACATATTATACTTTGTTAGGTTTTTAAAATGTGAGACCACTGAGTTTTTTTAGAGTTACAAATGAAATTTGAATGGATTTTTGAATCGTTATTATAAATATACTAACGATTTAATATAAAATGAGGTATGGCTGTGTGTAGAGTATTGTATGTAGGTATATATATTATTATTAATCTTTGCTGTACAGAACATTTCAGAGAATAAAATGATGGCTGTTCAGGGTTTGATAAGAATGAGACTATTAAAATAACCAATGAAAATACTAATTGGAAAACTGAATACCAATAGTAAACAAACGAAATTCATAAGCGTCAACATTGTTTACAGTACCTAGTAAGTGTTTAAGATAATTGGCTAGTACAGCAGTACCCAGATCAAGGGGCTTAGAAGTTGGGCTTATGCCAGAACTAACAAGCAGTCAATGCACTATCCATAAGCAGTGTTCCGATGAGGTCGATCTGTAACAAAAACCGATACCAAAGTAAAGGTATCTATAATAAGGAACTTCAACAAAATGTCTTCTTCTGCCTGTTCGCTAGGGTTCGATTATAAAAAATAAATAGATATAAATCAAAAACCTTTAAATAACTTTATTGTGGCATATGACCTTATACCTTGTTCAATTACTTATTACTTACTAGTTATTAATATTGGTTCTTGTTATTACTTTAAATTGTAATTACGTAGGTACATACCTACTTTGGTTTTGTGTGAACAATTAAGGGTATCTTACGAGAATTTGCCTTTTGTTACATAACGTAAATTTTCTTTTTGAACACTGTTCAAACACTCAAGTCAAAACTTATCTCAGCCAATCAGCCAGCCAGAAAATTATTTGTAAAACATTGAATTCGTTAAATAAATGCTTTTATTACAATTACCGGAAGGAACAAATTATATAATGGCAACTAACTTATAGGCACCCAAAAGATTTGGTTTTAAGCGTTACAGTGAAATAAGCAAACTGGTAGGTTATATTTCATTTCGGTACGAGATCAGAAAAACGATGTTAAGTGGTCGTGCGTAACGTGGAAGTCCCATTTATTACAAGGGAAAGTAAATCTTTAGAGGTATTTTTTCAGGCTTAGATTTACAAGAAATGTTGATATAAAAATTCGAACGAAGCTAAGTGATTACTAAGTTACCAGCAATCGAATTACGATTATAAATTTTATCAGAAAGCATAAGTTAGCTAAAAAGCTGCTCATAAAGTGCAAACTCAAGATTAAAAGCGGGGTGAACTGAAACATAAATTTCTTAAAACTTTTTGGAGTTCTATATCTTAATAATTAAGTAAATGTTTTCGTGTCTTCAGAAACTTAAATTTCCAAGAGTTACAAATTAGGAATTAACAGAACGAATATTGTGGGTTTAAATTATCATTAATTGTTTTATTTATTTATTTATTTACGCTTTATTTTTATTTTAATGGTCGACAAAAAAGTGGTAGGCGGCAATTTCAACCCCATCCCAGTAGATAGTATATTATTATATCATACACTCTCAAGCACGTTCTATAACTTAAATACTCTGTGAGTCTCAGTCACTGTGCTGCGACACATAGTTTCAATAAATAGGAAGCCGTATTACCAACAATCATCTTCTGTATAAACAGTGAATGGTTGCTTAATATATTTTAGTCACCTATATTATTATCTCATCATCACTGAACCTTACAAATCAGATTGGTTTCTTTTCGGGGAGAGAAGGGGTATTATGGAGAGGTGTGTCTACCGAAACCAGCAAAATTTAAAAAGTTATTTATGAGAAAAATATTGTTTGGGAACCTCTTAAGTAGCCCATAAAATGCGAATTAAGTCTTGTCTTCCAGACCGTACAAGCAATTGACTTCGCTGGGTAATCACATTACCGCGGCATACAGTATCCAGGCGTTTGGGTTAAACAGAGTTCGATATCATTCGATTTTAGATTTGCGCTTGAGATGAAATTGGGAGTTGGGACTTTGCCAAATTTCCGTGACAGATACGC
>DWAV01002250.1:0-11514 GCA_018231305.1 Noctuana lactifera | reverse complement strand
GTATAAACGTTCACAGTTTTTCTGTAGTGTATTTAGTATCAGCATTGCACCCGTGGAAAGGCAGGGCGGGTCGCTAGTTTGAATATTATATGTCTTAAGCAAGTCATTCTTTATTCTTTATTTTAGTTATAGATAAATTTTCACCTAATTTAAGTACCAATTCCTAATTTACTTTGTTTGATTTTGCAATTTATAATACGAGTAGGTACGAGTAGGTTCGTTTGTTCCATGTCAGTGAGCTTGTATCGTTTCACCTAAATGTTGGGTCTACCTATCAGTTTATCTTGAATCGATAACGTTGTTTTCTCATTATACTCGTAAGTTAGATTAGTAAGTACTTGTTGGTTATATGATTTATTAGTACTGTTACTCGTATGTTAAGGTTAGTTAAGTAAACAAAAAGTATAAGGGTGTAGGAATCCCATATCTCTAATTGATCTGCGTTTTAGTTTAGACATGTATTTCGACGCACTGGTAACGATTAAGATTGTTAAAATACTCTCATATTATTTTCAATTATTTTCAAAGTGTTAAGTCAACACCTCAGGACAGTGATTCCGTCAGGTATCATACTTTTCTTTTATAAATTGTGTCACTATTTCTTATCTCTATAATTATAATCAAAGAGTATTTATGAAATGGTAATTTTATCCTTCGAGTCAGTTTAAACTTACCTTCACTTTTAATATTTGCAGCTAGCACTTTATCTTTTGGCTATAAATAAGAAACATAGCCTTATTTTTGTTAAAACGATAGAGCATAATTTATGTCAAAACGAATGAGCATACTTAATTAGCTATTGAAACCGTCCTCCCTAGAGGACAACATCAGATTATGTTTGGCGCTTTGTTATTATTTATATTGAGTAAGTAAATATGAAATATGATAAAATAATAAGACCAGCGCTGGTAGATATTAATCATTATTTGTGATGTCACGAGTAGCGTGTACCTACCGTAGAAATCATTTGTCTTTTCACAAATTTTCATCACAGCGTCTTTCATATTACGTGTGTGTGGTCGGTGGTCGGCATATTGAAATTACATATAAGGTGTTATTGGTCTGGTGTTCTTGTCAAGTTATTTTTGGATTCATGATTCATTTACTTTACAATAGTAAGTATGCAAAATGCATACTGCTCTACACACTGCACGCTGCTCCAATGCGGATTGGTTGTGGGGAGAGATCCGTGCCCAGCAGTGGGACATAAAAAGGGTTGAAGGTATACAGAATAGAATGTATTATTATAACCTCGCTTATCTAGAAAATTCTATTTGAATATGCTCTTGGTTGGAATGTCCCAAGTTGTTCAGTTAAAGCTAACCAATTACGATGAGTCCTTTTATGTTGGAAAGGAGATAATTCATATGAATTTGGTCAAGATCTAATGATGAGATCCATGTCAAAGTAACATTACTCTTAAAGCTGAATAATTTTTTAGAGATCATGAACAATATTCGGGCAATTTTTCTTGGTTATTAGGTTATTTGTATTACCTTATTCGTACCGTAATGCTCGGAATTCCCGAAAAATATACATGACTTAAGCCGTTTGTACTTATAAAAATATGTATAGAAACTCTAGGGCCATTAAACGATAAAAAGAAAAAACTTGTAGGATCATGATAAACAATTTCCTCTGATATGTGGGGTATACTGAAAGTGTCTGAAACTGGCTACTTACGAAAAGCAATTACGGCATTCGAAAATACAACTCTCTAAAAACATGTTACTTTTTAATTTGCAAGACTGTCAATTGTTTTTTGATTGTGGCGACCTTTCGAAAATTGTGTGTTGCCATTTAATCTATTGATTATTATTATGGGCAATAATGAAAATTAAAATACATCCAGCCATCCTTGCAATCCGATCCGTCGAAATCTGATATCAAGAGGTCGCACTTCAAGTAATAATGGTAAAAAGTCACTGTTACCTCTGACTTATTTGTGATTATTATTTTACCATTATAGTTTAAATTCAAAAATATTTATTCATCATAAGGTACATGTATATGTACACTGAATGAACGTCAAATAATTCGGTACATCGGCTTTAGGCGCCCTTTCGGCTAAGGTAAGCCGGGAGAAAAAAGCCGGCGGAAAGAACTCTCGGCACTCCTTTAAAATCAAGTGTAGATTGATAATAGGTTCCTAGTGATCCCTAAATACATACCAATTACATCCGACTGTCTTTTCTCTCCCTTTAATATTATTATGACGCCGGGTGTAGATAAATTTAAATCTCATCGATAATGAGCGCCTATTTCCTACCACTTCCTACACGTACATTCTTTGTGATGACTGAGAATAATTGCAGGTATAAATTTATGACTAAGTATCCACCCACAACATCCGCGAAAATGCTTTTTGTAATTTATTGAATCCATCTTTTATTTACCTAGTGTGTCCGTTACCTATAAAATGTATACATCACTTGCGAAAAAAAAATTAAAGTATGTAAAGAGTAATGTTACTTGCCTATTTATTATTAAACATAAGATCAGGTAGTATAAAAAATTCAATCAAGATAAAACATCTTATCAACAATTGTAGAAATGATTTCGTATTCCACAAATTCTTTCAGAACATAGATAAATAGAAGTGGTATAAAATAAATATAAGTCTGAAAAACTTCGAAAAATAAATTGCTTGTTCAACATTGAATTTGAAATAAGATCTTCGTCCCGATTAGACTTTTGGATCGCCCTTTAGAACGTTGAACAAGATTAATTCCATAGATATCGTCCGATATTTGCGTGAGATACGAGTATCTTTCGAAAGTGCGGTGGTAATTTTCACATCCATGAAAGGTAATCAAAAACTTTACGAACGTTACGTTTCCAAAACCTACATTCGCGCCGAACTTTGGGGACTTGCAGATTTAAAAAGTGCAAGAAATAATAATAGAAGTAAGAATTGATTATGTAGTAATACCTACCTATATACCAACTTTAAATATTTTCTTGTAAACTCGTATTATACTTATAGTTCATTAGAATTAATAATTAGGTTTGGTTTATTGCATGAGTATTTATGTATGGCTTTTATTTCAAAAAGACATTAATTTAATTAATATACATCTTGTGTTAGTAAATAAATATACAATACATTTTACTAACTTTTACTTCCATATTCAGGAGGTAACCAAATGAATCTACACTTTGAAATTATAAAAGAAAATCATGTAAATATACATTATATTAACCTCATAAAGAATAAAAAAAACTGGAGAACTACTTTCTTAAAGGCTATTAAAAATACACTAATCGTTTTGGTTAAATAATGATCAACAATTTATCGATGACGCCATAATTCCATCGTTACATTATTGGAAATTGTAAACAAGTAAGTAACAATATAATCTGTGTATGTCTATAGATGACGAAAGATCGTGGGCTGATGAGAAGGTACATACATATCCGGGAACTGTCCGTCAAGTGTGGAGCATTCCCTGTAAATTTTCACTAAAACTCATTCATAAACTAAACCACGCAATATCCGGAGTTTTTTTTATTAACAACAGGAAATTCATAACGAGGATGCAAAGCAATCGTTGCCTCGGAAACAGCTAAGATTACCTATTACATTATTGATTGATCAAATGTGATTTATTGAGTTCCCCTAAGTACTCTTGTGTACCGCGATTTAAGATAAATAGGTACCTAAAATGAATCAGCCAACCAAATATATAATCTATGAACTACCTAAATATTGAGCCGCTAAAAAATGCATGAAACAGTTGTCTGTCGGTAATGCAGTTTAAAGTTTCTCTACGGGAAAAGAAGTCATTGACAGCAGATGTTTAGCATCACATGTCAGTCGTTATGTTTCCAAGCAATATACTAGTGTAATAGAATGCTCAATATTGTAAACATTTTGCACCCACCTTGCTGTTGTTGAAAGCATTCCGTTTGAATACACTTATAAATAAGAGCTTTATATATACGAGTAATAAGATCATAATCGTGTACGTACTTACAATTTCGTCTCCCCATTGTTATTTTTAAAGCAATCAATAAAATTAAGACACCATTCTAATTGTGGAAAACTACTTAATAACTGAACTGATGTTTGCTGAATAATTTCTTTTGCTGAAAAACTTACTCAGTAGGTACAACTTCCACAGTATTTCTCTTGAATTGAACCAACTGACAAGCAGAGTAAAAATTTAAAAAGTTGTAGGACTTAACTTTTTATTGTGGAGCAATGCTCATAACTTCCAGTGCGACTTCGGCTTTGAATGACATTTGAAAACAAATGTCATCCTCTGTGTGAATATGTATTACCGATTGGATATAATATTATGAATGCTATACTTATTCTAACTTTGAATATTATTGAAAGTTAGAATTATTTTGTATTATTTGTCTTTTGTAAACTGCTTGTATTTTGAGCGAACTTTTTGTCTGTATTATACGAAGACTAAAGATAGCCTAGGTTTTTTTAATATCTTATAAATAAAAAAATATCGCTTTAAACTCATAGGTAAATTCTGGGAATTCTCAATATTTTGAAGGTCTCGAGACAGTAGATAAAACTATTGATACAAAATCCAGACTTCTCGGAAAAAATTTAGAATCGGGTTCGTTCTTGGCGAGATGGTTTTTTTTAAACGAAAGAAGTACCTAGCAAACAAGCATGTTTATCACTCGGTTTTAAGTCACACATTTTAGTTTAAAATTCCACATACTGTCACAAAATTCCAGATCTCTATTGGCCCAGTTTAACGATTGGCACGCGACAGTTACATTAGTCAATAAAAATATATTATCTATTCATTTTTTTACTATCACATATTTTTATTAATAAAAAAAAATCAGGACATGAGAGCACTAAATAAAAATAAACTAATAGAAAATAAAAAGAATATCACTTCAATTAAATTAGATCCTTGGTACAAAAAGTCATTAATTTTAATACAACCTCTGCCTGGACCATGAATTAAACAAAGCTTTGGACACGTGTCACACGTGTCCTGTGTAAATAATGGCAATGTCAGTTTAAGGTAGGCACGCACTTTATAAATGACTTATTCACACAGAGGTAGGCTAGAAGTGAAATATATGACCTGTCACATTGGAATCTGAATTTTGGTAAACACTTTTGGTTAATTTTACATGATACATATTTAAGAGGGGTGTAACGCTAACAAAAAAATTTGTTTCACAGAGCAATCGATGAAACAAAATGTCGAAATTGCATGTGAGGCGAGAATCTCTCTCTATACCGTAGGCGAGAAAGAAAGACAATCGCGCATAGATTCTGTGCGCTTATTAACGCTACTACTACTACCAGGTACTGACTAACGTAACCTAGCTAACTTATTTTTCAAGTACGTCAAACTAAAGCAGTAAACTTTCTACACTAAAATTAAATATTTGATATTTGGGTTGGTTCAAAACGAGTAAAGGAATTATGGATATCCGTCGTATTGGAAACGGCGGTGCATAACAGGTGGTGTGGAAGACCTAAATATTGCATTTCCAAGTTATTTTACACGATTTGTGTCAACGCACATAAAACTAGTTAAAGTTACATTGCTAAATAAACAATCAAATACATAGAAACTAATAGAAAATGAAACGTACATTGTCATCAACATTCAACATTCGATACTGATTCGACAGTCTGAATAAATGCTTCAGTAGATTATTAGATTCAAACAATGTCAATAGGTATCCTTGATAATATCTTAAATAGCCTATCTATTAGTTGCGGATTATTATTACAATCTATGTATTTGGTTAAATTGGACAAGAAACCAATTCAGTATGTGGAGATAGATGGATATTGACAATTACATAGATAATAATAAATTAAATAAAAATTAAGTACCTAAGTACTTTTTAAAATTAAGTGTGAAACATTTATGTTTAAATTTTATACCTTTATACATGTACCTGCCTACTGTCGCATGTCGTAATGTAATTAAAAAGTTATTTTCCGCTTTAGTAGTTGAGTAAAATTTATTTCCTCGCAGAAAATTACTTTACCGAGAAGACCATTGTTAAAGTAAACAAGGATACTTTTCAAATATTATTTTTATACCAATAATTCAAATAACAATTTGTCCAATGGTTAAAGGGGTAGAATTCTGGACTGATTGTAAATAAACACAATTAAAATTAAATAAGAGAGAGAATATCTAATTATTATCCATCAAAATGGTTTGTAATAGAAGCTTATTATTTTAATAATTCAAGAAAAGATGCTAAGTTTACCTTAGTGATAATGGAGACTGGCTGCCTAAGAAATTTTTAGCGAATAGCGACCGAGAAAATGATGCTATACGCAAATATTTAACTAAGGGATTTTAAATGTAGCATCTAAAATAAATAAGGTCTGTGGTGAATATTAGGAGCGGAGCGTAGGATGTGGAGACCACATTTCGTTTCAGTGATTAAAGATTTTAATCTTATTAATCTAGGTCATAATACTTTGTAGGTACCAATATTTAAAACTGAATAGGTTGCATATTTCAAATCTAAAGATTTTCTCTGGTACTGCTAAATATATTTTCAAGGTCCTTTTTAGTTAATAATAAATTTATTTATATGTTTACTGTCTAGCAAATAAAAATATAAAAAATATTTTAAGAAAAAAAAATTGTTTTTTTTGGTATTCTTTTTGTTTTATGGTTCCAATAAAGAATATATTTGTTTGTTTGTATATTTGTTTGTAACTCGAAATGGTTTTAGAATGCAATTGTGCAGTAGAAGTTTGTTGACGAATTTAAATTAATTCTTAATTTATTTTAGTATTAATTAATTTTAAATCAGATATTTTTACAAACAGAAGGAATCTGAAATAGTTTCCTTACCTACATACATCCTTACCTACCCAACTACAGGTAAATAATACTTCAATCATAAGAACAACCTGAAAGAATTATCTATCTATATTTCAAATTACTCCTTTAGACCTGGGATCTGGATAAAGAGTCTTAGCCTTGATGTTAATCGTGCCTGTAATACGCTTATACCCTCGATTCCCTCCACGTAGGTATCTTTAGAAAGACCAAGCTTACAGATGACTATAAATAAACGTTAGCAATTTTTCTTCTTTAGTCCTTATTGAGTAAGGATTAAGAACATGTAATTTTATGGAGAGGATTAATTGTGTGTGTTGTATTTATGAGTTGAGATAAGATATCGAAATTATTTAAAATTTCCAAACCCTTAATGCGAAGAGAGGTTTCAGTGTGAGTAGAATAGATGTGAGTGTTTTGGTATGTTAGAATAAACTCATTATACGTATATAGGAATATTTAGACTCTAAAGCTAGTCATTACATTAAGACATTGGGTTAAGGAGTTAACTAACAGAGTTTTTTATTTAAAAAATTAATAACGTAACACTAGGATTTCCTGTGTCGTGGGAGCAATGGACCAACACAAAGAAAACTTCACAAACACCCAAACTGGGAACATAAATCTAAATTCATCTTTTTTAAACTTGTGATCGAACCCTTTGAATGTTGGACGAATATGGTCACCACTACACAACACTGGTCGTCATTTTAAGCATGTTTAAAAAGAAAACTTCTCTCTTACATTCATGAAACTCTAAAACACTACGTAAAAGCATTAGGAACAGATAACAAAAAAATTATCGTAGCAAAATAAACGTTTGTACAGTTAATGGGAAACGAAAATATCTCGGCGCTTATGATGTACAAACCATTAATTTGAAATGTATACTGGAATGCAGTCACGTGGAAGAGGATTTGCGACGTTTTTTTGTACAGTCTGCTTCTGTTAATTACACGGCCGAAGTTTGGAGTGGAAATTCCCAAAAATTCAAATGCGACTTTTTTTATGAATTTATGTTAAGTGAAAATGTGTACGTCGGTACGATAATTTAACTGAGCTTTAGCCAAAAAAATATCTATATAATATGTTTTTCATTAGCAGTTTTTTGTCATTAGAGCGTAGCTGATCACAGTTTTTCTTTGCAATTTGCCGCAAAGCACCCTATATACGAGTAGGTAATAACAATCATATGAGATTGGCTTAAGATTTTATCCAAGTTTTGACGCGAAAGCGAGCTGGGTAACACATTTTCAATTAAGGTAGTACCTACTGGTTGTTATTTTTGGGGCACCAATAACACAAAGAACATATTTATCGCTTTGTTCAATCTAATTTAAATTAAACGAATACGAGTAGGTATAAAGAAGAATTTATTGAAATGTAAATCTTGGCCAGGCCATCGAGACGGCGATTGTAAAGCCTCTTATAGGTTGTATGAAAGAAATCTGTTCTTCCGTGATACCGCCCCGCCACCCTACCTGTTACCCTCATAATAATTTTAGTCAACCGAATTAATAGGCATTAATGTAACAGAATCTTATTGAGTTTATTAATTGTTCATAAAATAGAAAAGTTTGCTAGCTAGAAAACTGTGATACCTACTTTTAATGAACTATTAAAAAGCAACACCACACACCTCTGCCTATCTGTAGTAGCGAAACCGCTGTTAATACCGCTAACGGAGATATAACTATGACGCCAATTCGATAGGCAGTGCCCTTATCACTTAAGGATATGAAAAATAGTATCCGATTTATTTTCACCCGTATCCGTTTTATTTCAAAATCACAATAATTGGTCTATTTTCAGACCTACCAAAAATATACACAGAAAAAAACATTATAATTGGTCATGTCGCTTCGGAGGAGTTTGACAATGTGATACAATTATTACAATATATTAGGTACCTACATATTTTTTCGAATAGTAACAATTTACAAATAACAAACGATTTTTCAATTACAATATTTTGCGCTGTGAAAAATCGTTTGTTATTGCAACATTACAATATTTTGCGTTGAATAATATTACCACATCGCTAACTAAGCTAACCGTTCTTTATACTTATATCTTAAACCCTCATAAAATACCTAAAATGTTAACATGTAAAACAGCCTACATAGCTTTGTTTTTACGTCATAGTAAAATCTCTTTCCTTAATATTACCCTATGTAATTTGATAAAGTCAAGTTTAGGAGTTTACGAGGTTTCTTCACGGTATTTGGGGTTGTAAAGGCTGGAAAAAAACTGTATCTAAATCATAGAATATTTAGTTGGGTCTGGAATCTATACAGGTTTGATTTATTTACGTAAATAGTAATATTCTATACATATTTATAAAAATAAATGTCTATTTTTGTTGTTTACACAATAACTTGAAAACGACCTTATCGATTTAGGTAAAACATAATAATTATTCAAATTCATTAAATCTAGAAAAGTAATACGTACGTACTTTAATAGTAGGTACCTATATACCTACCAGTATTGTCTCGATCTTGTACTATAGCATTACATGAACGCCAAAAGTTCTTTTGCCTAATAATTTTGTTAGCCACACAAAATTGGACGCAAAATTATAGGCTAACATCAACCAAATACGTATGTGGTACCTGTTCTATTTATAGCGAAAGGACGCTGAAATATAAAAGTTTAACTTTGGGACATTTAGTTCAATGTATCAGAATCTTTTGCTAGAGTACCTAATTGAAACTTCATGTGATTTTCACATTATAACATAACGATGTAAGGTATTGAAAGGCCCAGTTACCTCATTGAATGCGAAATCCCTCCAAATCTATATAAATAGTTCATTACGTAATGTCAGGAGAGACGAATAGTTGTGGTAATGTTATTTCGAAGTTTCTTACCTTAACGTATATAATAATCACTCTCGTAAGATTAACTTGAGCAGATTTCTATTTCTGTAATTAAATGGGTAGTTAAGTGTGAGTGTGACCTAGCCGATAGTATGTATCGCCAATTCTATCAAATCTATACAACAATGATTATGTAACTGGTAAATATTATATAACTTGTAAAGTTATAGTTCCAATATTAACCCCAATCTCAGTTCCAATTGTTAAATATGATTTAATTATTTATACATAGAAAAAAGCAAGCAAGACCAATTGGATCTCATCATGCTGTAAATGCTGTTGCATTCATGCATGTATAATAATAATATTTTCGAGTACATAATTATGTAGTACAACCGTAGTACTCACCATAAGAACTCCTTATCTCATCAACTGTTACAAGTATTTAAATTAGTTGAGTAGTAAATAAGTTATTATTTTAACTTTTCAAACCTAGGCCACCGTATCAACCGTAGGCAAGCGAACCTAAATTAATGACAATACAATACAGGCTAGAAAACATAACTAAGTAAAATCGATATATAAAGGTTTTTCTGTCAAACCCACCAAGTATTAAAAACATAGTATAAGGTGGCATGAGTGTACTTCCACACCCACGGTGAAGTCTTAAATCAACATTTTTATTGGTGAACTTACATTGCAAGGGAACGAGGCCACAAAAAAATTATGGATATTACGATACGCCTAGCCTGCTTCACTCGCCGGATTGTCAATAAAGAGTTGTATATTCACGAATATTTGACTTCGTCGTGTTTTAATCTTTAGCAATTTACAACACAAAAATTTATTTACTTCACTTATCTGGTATTCAGATAAAAACGCGAGTGAGTTAACCTTAGCTTAGTTATTCTTATTGTCCTGTTGAGGATTGTGTTTGGGCAAACGAACATTGAGATATGCTTGAAGAAAACGCAGCCATAATACATAAATGGCATAATGACGAGGTAGAGAAAAATAAATGAGCGTGCGTAAATGTAAGCTTGTGACCACAAACTCCGTTATCCTTCCGGGGCTCCCACTCTAACTGCCCGCAACCCCGAAAGCCAACATTTAGTCGCTTCTTACGACAGGCAGGGGATACCGTAGTATTCTGGTCCCGAGCTACAAGGACAATATTAATGTTACCAATATTAAACTAGCGATCGCATATGGATTTGAATTCGACCGTATCTCTTAAACCTATGTTTCATATAAATAAATATGTTACGAAAGGCATAATAATATAAAAAATAAAAGCATAGATTGTTTATTCCATCGTTGTTTTCGTTACTCTTTATTTTTACTGACTTCAAAGAAAAGGAAGTACCTACTATGTTCGGATGTAAGAATTTTTCCCTTTTTTAATATGTTCACCGTTAAAGCTGTCGTTTGTAAACCGACTTTGATGATTATTTTTTTTTATTTGGAAGAGTAGGTATAGTCCCAAATTGGTCTCTTAGGAAAATGATGACTGTTTGACCTTGTGCTGAAGAGAGGGCCATGATAGGTGCTGAAGATGACCAACAACTTTCGCGTCAATTTCCTTACTTATGACATAATTTTGAAAAGGATAAGGAACGTTTGAAAACTTTGTTTTGTGTTATCCTGTGATAATAGATGGAGAATCACTTTAGATCCTTGAAAAATTGAGACCGTGTCAAATAAAAGTTAATCGAATACAAATTTTTTGGTAAGCGCACATTGTATATACACATTGTACCTATATACGAGTACATTGTATCTACATAAATTTAATCATTTTGTTGTCTACACATTTCGAAAGCCTCTATTCGTTTTTTAAGGTCTTCTTTCACGGTCCAAGCCTCACATCCATACAATACAATGGG
>DWAV01002249.1:0-11515 GCA_018231305.1 Noctuana lactifera | reverse complement strand
AATATATTTATTATTGAATTTGTTTTTAAGCTAAAGTTAAATATATGTTATAAATAAGTAATATATTCACCTAAATTCACCATAGGTATTCACACCGAAATATACAGATATTTAGAGAAACTGAAACGTAATTTTATAGAATTATCTATAGTAAAGTCTATTGCCTAAATTTATCTACGATTGTCAAATTTGATTGATAGTTCTTGTCACTTATCAATGTCAACAAATCGTCATTTTCAATTTTCTTCATTTACGATTTAAATTATTTTAATAATTTTATTTACAGTTTACAGCTAGTTATCTATCTTAAAAGAGAGATCTTAATGCAAAAATTATTATTATCATTACTGGTTTTTCTGTAGTGAATACTTGAGTTTTTGCGCTATTTTTTAATAAGAAAGATGCCGACTTACGAATTAGCCCTAATGTTACGAACCATGCCCAAACCTGAACTAAAAACCACATTAAAACGAGTGTCACATGCTATATATAACCAAGGAGGTATTATAAGGAATATTGAAAATTTAGGTTTTAGAGCTATACCTTACAAAACTAGTGCACATGGATTAGTACATCGAGAGGCAAACTATTTTATATTCAAGGTAGATACAGCCACAAGAGCAGTTGCAGATCTTAAAGAGGAATACAGTAGAGATGTTGACATCATACGACAACGGGTGTTTAAAATGCCAGAGTCTGCTGACTACAACTGTACCCTGGAAGAGGAACTGCTACCTCCTGCCTACCGTGATGACGTACAGAAAATGATTGAAGTTGGAAAAAAGCAAGTGAACAAATTTACAAATAAATTTAAATATAATTCTGGTTTGGATTACTATCCTTTCCAAAAATAATTATTACTTTGTAAACTAGTATTAATAGTTTAGAAGATTACAGGTTTATTAGAACCAAAGTTTTTTAATTTGTTCGCAGTACTAATTAAGCAAAAATTTAAAGATTTGACTTTGTTTTTAAAGCATAATAGGATTTATCTCGACCAAAGCACATTGGAGCAGTGTGAGCCATAAAAAGATCTGAAGGCAATAATATTAATAGTAAAAAGAAAACAGCCAAAGAGTAATTTATTGTAACTTCATATTTTTAATTTATCATAATTAGGAATCCTCAACATTTTTAATCTTGAGAATATTTATAACTTCTTCCAGTCTGCAATTCTGTAATGCATCTCTTAGTTGTAAAATGTTATTTTCATTGTTATAATAACTACTGTGTATAGAGAGGCTGCACCAATCCTTATACCACTTTTCTACTGTATCTGAAAAGTTAGTTGAATAAATGAAATGTTATGAAAGTGGTAGAAATAATTGAATATTATTATATTATTACCTACCCACAAGTTCTTCAAAATAAGTTTCTTTTGTATCAAAGCTAGATGATATGTTCAAAATCTGCAGGTAGTCTGGACATAATATTGGCATTGACTCATCATTTACTATGGCAGTATCTAAATCCAAAAAACTAAAATAAAATAAGCCAATTGAATATTTTTTTCATAATATTATTCCTACTTAGCTAAAATCCTATCACTATTTGTTTATTTATAAATGAACAGTATATAACGTAAACAATAGATTTTAAATCTTAGGCGCTTACAATTTCTCCAAATTACTTGTATTGGAACGTTCTGAAAATCACAGCAGAATTATATTCTTATAAGAGTTTTTCAGAGTTGTCTATGTTATTCCATTCAATATTATTAATAAAATTGTAAACTAAAGTTTCTTTGTTTAAGCAAAACTAATAAATGCCATGCATGATGGTACACAGACTTAATGCTTAGGTATTTACCTAAGAGCACTTTTTAATTTATCTTCTTTACTTTTATAGTATTCAGATTCCATCAAATCTCTTATACGTTGAAAAGATTTAACACAACATTCTTCAGAAATATCTGAAAATAAAAATCAAATTAGTATATTAGCTAAGTATGATAAGATTGCTGAGATAGATAACTATGTAGGGTTATGGTACTCCATAACTACCCTATCAAAAACCTATTTATCAAGAAGTTATACAAACCACAAGATATGTCCAATCGAATGCTTTTTTTCACAGAACAGTTTATTATTACTTCCCTTAAAATAGCAATCGACGTCACATTATCTGATTTAAAAACAGCCAACCCACGTCTGAAAATGAAAATTTTCATATTAGGTAGATGTATAGGTATTAGGTACCTAACTGAAATAATGAGGATGTTAAAAAGATAAACCTAGTATGAGTGCATGCAAAACATTATAATACTAAATAAATCATGCATTAAATTATTAAGAAAATAGTAAATTGAATAAAATAAAAATAAATTTAAAAAATCTTTAAAATATGAAGACCTTAAGATGCCGAAATAAAGGATATTTATTTACACTTAGTGATACGAAAAGCAGCAAACTTACTGATAACGAATAACAAGAAAAGTTCCTAAAAGTGTGTGTGATCGAGCAATAGTTATACTAGTTGCAGGCCGCGGCAGCTCGCCGGGTAGAGCTTCGGTCAACCAAGATGTCATTTCCGCTACTGAAAAGCTCCCAGAAACACGCAATTCACATAGATACCTGTGGATAGAAAATTAAACAGAAAAAATATATAACACTCTTTATCTTGAAAAAATATCGAATATTGGAATATTTTTTTATTGCCCTCCCTTAAAAACCTTACGTTTTTTATCACTGAAGCTGTAATATTTTTTTGCAAAGCGTATCTAGTAGGTATTTTGTTATTCAAAACCTGTTATCGAAGGTGTCATAATCTTCATGTTTAGAATAATACGGCAGTGCAGGTAGTTGTAATTTGATGAGCCGCGCAACTCTGGGAGCTCCGGATGGTAGCACGTAGAGGAGCACCTGTGTAGCCTCAGCTACCTCGGTACTCTCGTTCTTAACATCCCGCACACAGCGTAATCTCATCCAAAATCTTTTTGTTCCGGCTTGACATCGCACCGTTGCTAATGATTCTGCTTCCTTTCCCTTTTACAGTGAAAAATTAAAAAAAAATTTATACTTAGTTTATACTTTACTATAATATGAAAATGTTACTAATGAAACATTTTTCAGTAAACAATTCAGGAATCCATATTGTACTAAGTTCATTGATCCTTTGTTTTTTTACATTAAAGTAGATACCTAGTAAAAACTCACTCACCTGAGATGAACACCGACTTAGTACAGCTGCAGTATCAGTTTGTATGTCCAATTTTTTTGAGCAGTAAATAAATAACATATCTAAAGGTACTGCTGATGTTACTTTAGCTTCTTGCCATCCATTAATTGTTGCTCCTGATAACTGCAAAATATTTTTTTAAGGATTTCAGTTCACTAATATGTTTGTACCAAACTGTAAAGTCTTATAATACCTACATGTAGGTACTTATGATATGAATTTGCGAATGCTTGCCTCTTCGTCAATCCGCTTTCCTGAGATTAGTGCGAGCGCGCAAAAACTAAAAATCGATGGCCACTTCAGCAAAAACATCGATCTTATTACCATAAAGATCTGACATTATTTATAGTTAACACTTACTTCATAAGTACCCTCACTTACTTCATATTGAACATCTAGGAGAGGCGGTGCGGAGACACCCACGTGTAAGGATCTAGTGTTACGTTGGTATTTATCTCTTTCAGTTGCAGTTTGCTTTTCGAGACGTGCTATCTCTATCCTGCTCAAAACCATTATTCCAATTAGTTTAAAGGAACATAGAACTTCGTAATCTTGATATACCTAAACGTAAGTATAAATTTAGGAATGATTATCTGCATAATGACTGATGTGTGGATCCCCAGAGAGTTGGAGACTTTGAGGCGAACATCTTGTTCCTCATTAGTTCAACGTATCCTCAGATATTGCATTTCTATTTAGGTTTGGACTTGAGTGTTTATGACCATTTAGCTTCAGCCACGGATATACCTACTTAGGGAACTACATGTTCGTTTGCTACTCAAATGGTTTTACTTTTTAAGTAAACTACACGTATCGCAATAACAACACTTACTCAAGTTTCGAGCGACGGGAAGTGAGCGCATCAATTAAAGTGTTATTTATCACAGCAGCCTGGGAAGAAAGGCGGCTTGATCTCAACGCAAATATTCGACCTGAAAAAGTTGCTACGAGGAGTTCATTCTCCTCCGTGCCCACACAGCCACCACATACCGATGTGACTGGTTCGCCACAAAACTATGGAATTAAAAACATTTCCCAATTGTATTTAAATTTGATACAAAGTAAATTAATTCAATGATGATAAAAAATATGCCTACGTAGGTATACTTTAGTTTTGGTTTATCTCCAAAATCACTTGTGTTGAGTAAGTAAAGTTGAATAGATCCATCGTGACGTCCAATTGCCAGATGTAACCCATTGTTTCCTGTATACCAACCAATGCAAACCACAGATCCTAGTCCTCTACCTTCCACCAGGCATTTACTAGATAGTTTAGATCTAAAAGGATTGTAAGAATAAATTAGAAATAGGTGTTGCATAATGACATGTGTTTAATAAATGTTGGAGCCAAGCGGCAGCACTAGTTCAGAATAGTTTTAGATGTAAATTGTAAGCTATAGTGCAGCAGCTCCATTGTTGTTACCTAGTCCGTGGTTATATACGTACTCTTCGAATAATATTACGCCGACAGAACCATCTACCGCTCCATAAAAAGAATATACGTCACTAGCACGAGATCCTGGCGGTACGGAAAGGCGAGATGGTCCAGAGGGTATTGAGGTGCGAGATAATAATTGCCCAGTCTCTAGAACCACTGCTCCCTTGTTTGCTATCAATACTATTATTCGTACACGATTGCTCTGAAAAAAGGAAAAACACAGATACTTTTAATGAAGTAGAAATTAAATGCGATTATATTTTCAGATAAACTTTTCGGCACTTTTCGCTGATCATATATCAAAAGTTTCATTAAGAATAGTCTTACATTGGGTGCAGCAAACGCAGCAATATCGAGTACTCTATCGTCACATGTGTAAGAGTAAAGTTCCTGAAGATCTCGGTAATATGTAACGGTGTGCCCACTACATAATATTAAATCGCTCCCAAGGACGCACCTACGGATGTAAATGCTTATGTTTATTTAATGTTTTAAATTCTTCTTTCTGTTTGTTGTTTGTAATAAAATATTTGTAAAATATTTACATAGAGGTAATTGTTTCTGATAGAGATGTTTCAATGCTCAGAAATACTTTCCCTTTCCGAGTGTAGCCTTTAACTTCATTTCCTGACGCAGCAAATATTTTATCTGATACTGAACCTAAATTAAGTACATAACACATTATTAGGGATTAGTTAATAAAATCACAAGAATTTTCATTAAAGCACAGAAATCTTACAACTTAATAAATTTAAATTTATTAAACACGGCTAACACAAAAACATCGTTCGCGGGTTAATAAACATAATAATAAAAAGTATATACCTACCTAGGTAGGTATATACATATACTACATTTAATTGTATTGTACGTACCTGTAGCTGAAGATAGTTGCACGGACGTTATCGGTTTACCGGGTAGTGTTTTAAATTGGACAACTGGCTCCTCTTCTTTTATACTTAAACACTGTAAAACTCCATTTTTGTCGCCTATCGCAAACTGTGAAGCCATATAGGTACATCTACGTTATTAAATCTATCTTTCAAAGAAATCAATAAAACTTCATACTAAAAGGTAATTTTAATTGGTTTTACCTACCTTTTGTTGAGATTTTTGTCCAAGCCCTGGTAATATCTTTAAAGTATCTGGGTATGTAATACCAGAAACCATGTAATCAATTCTTGCTAAATCATAGTCCATTTTAAATATCTAATTCCTATCTGGATCCTTGCTTAGTCCGCAACTTTCTTTTCGCAATTAAGTAATCGATAATGTCTTGGCAACGTAAATAGAAACAATTTGTAGGTACGAGTACCTACCTAACCGTATAGGTATACCTACCTAATGTAATAGGGGTCATGGCAAGTTGCATGAGCTTCTAAATAGAAAAAAAAGTATTTTTACTCCGATTACCTACCTATATTGAGCATAAATTTACATCAAAATTATATTGCTTAAAGCTTGTAGTGCATAAAAAGTAAATTTTATGTTCACCTATTAAAGCGCTAAAATATATTAAATGTATTTAATGCAACATGCAACAATAAGACAACTAGGTATGTATTTATATTAAAATTATTAACGTTTATATATTCATAATCTTGATTTATCTTTTATACTTATTATATTCAGTAACAACAAAGTATGAAAGCAGATTAGACTAACTGCTTGAATGTGGGTACCTATTCTCTAGTATAATGTGTGAGGAGAGAACTAGAGAAGTGGATCTACAATACAAGGGCACAAGGGACTTCAAGAAAGAACGTAAGTGCAGAATAGGTTTTTTTTTTTTAACTTTATACATATGAATGTTCTCTGTGCTTTATACTTATTTTAATCTTTGTACGATATAAAATACTATTGTAATCATAGACTAACATAGAAGATTCATTTTCCGATTCTACCTACCTAAGTATATTCTCTGTCAACGATTTCCTATCATTGAATGTCAATGTCATGTCATAATATGTCAACATATCTCTTCTTAGTCTGTTGTGTGTATGTCATCTATTCAATGTCATGAGTGTGTGTCAATAAAATTGTCATACCTATATTGAAATTATTAAAGGGGTTTGGTTTGGTTGGCTGATAGGTTATTTTTGAAGAATCGTAGTTTTAGTATTTTAATAAAGTGAAAGCGCAAAATCTTTTGTGCAATATTTTATATCGAATCTGTGTGTGTAAGTGTCTAGCATGGAAGCTGACAAAGAAAATGTTGTTCAAGCTGTAGTCTTAACAGACATGTTCAATAACAATTTTGACCCTATATGTAAATACAAACCATTGGTAGGTGTATAAGTTAAACATTTTTAGTACCACGATACATTAAATACTAATAGGTACTTCGATTTATTCGTGGGTGACAAAACATGTTATATAGCAAGCTTCCTATCCTACTAGAATTGCTGTGAATATTTGCTTTTAAATATCTGTTTAAGTTTAATTCTCGCACATCTGGTTCCGAATGATTTCTCAGACATTTGGTCATGCAATGCAGCAGATTGTTGACGAACGAATGATGAACATTATCTCATTGATTTCAACTTATCTGTTACTTGAACTTTTGTTTATTATTATTTATTTTATTCTTTTCTATGTGGGTATTCAAATTTCCAAAGTACCTATATTATATTCATTTTATCTTTTATTTACAGGCATTATTGCCCATTGCTGGAGTGCCACTTATAGACTATGTACTTGAATCACTTGTGTCAGGAGGCGTAGGTGAAACTATTTTATTTAGCTGTCAAGATTCAGCAAAAATAAGGAGCTACATAAAGTTTGTGATATTTTATACCTGTGGTCCTTCAGTTAACTTTATTTAAAGAATAATGAAAGACTATATAACTCACTGGAAGTTATTTTGCTAATCTTTAGTAACAACAATTACCTATCATCCTTCTGTAATATGTTGTCTGTATAAATATGTTAACTTTGATAAATCACAAACAGTAGACACTTTGCTTTATACAATCTATATTTTTCAGTAAATGTAAAGAAGAAAAAGTACCATGGAGCTTAGCAATGGATGTTCAAATAATGACATCAGACACATGCCAGACCATGGGAGATGTGATGAGAGAGATAGATGCTGCAGGATTGATAAGAGGATGCTTTGTACTATTGGGAGTTAATACTATTACTAATGTCAATTTTGCTGCATTGTTGGAGCAACATAAGTAAGTATTTAAGGAGTATCATAAAAATATTGCTTTGCTAACATTTGCATTAACAGGCCAGAGTTGTGGCAGCTATTGCTACTATTGCTGGTACATAACAGGCGACTTATAATATAGTGCATGCAAACACAATACATGTGCATTGCATTCAGAGCTTGTTTAAAATAAGTGCAAATAGAAGTGTGTGCAATACTTTATTTCAATAAAGTAGGTGACATTATAAACCTAAATATTTTTTATCAATTTAGGCAATTACTAAAAAAAGATAAAGGAGCAGCAATGACTTTAGTGTACAAGAAGGTGTCTTGGGAACATCCACTTATAAGCAATGATAAGGCTACATTCATAGCTGCTAATGGAAGGACCAACAAAGTGCTGATGCATAAGAAATATAAACCAAAATCTAAAGACACTACTATTTCATTGCCCCTGGTAAGCTTCCTTGAAATATGTGTTTCATACATACTGCATGTAAAAAACTATTTAAAGTCAATGTAGCTACTACTGTAAAATTTGTTAAAGTATAAAAATCTAGTTGTTTCTAGCAAGTACTCACAATTTCAAGTGATTTTATTTGAAAAGTTTATTTCCTACTTTAGTAATAATAAAATATCAATAATTATTTATTTCTTTCAGGATTGTGTTTTAAACAACCAGGAAGTAAAATTCCACCATAACATAGTGGATGCTAATATTGCATTATGCTCACCAGCAGTGCCTCCACTCTTCTCTGACAATTTTGATTTTCAAACTAGAAATGACTTTATTCACGGAATTCTAATTAATGAGGATATTTTGGCTAGTTCTCTATATTACACCCTTTTAAAACCAAAGGAGTATGCTGCAGTTGTGTCTAATTGGAAGACTTACAACACAGTAGGGTTGGTACACAGCAGTTTTCTGTTTAAATTTTTATGTTTAACTGCAACTTTTATTACATGAAATATGTTTTATTTTGTAGCTGGGACATATTGCACCATTGGGTCCATCCACTATCCATCGAAACTGGCTCTTTCTATCAAAATAGTTATATTTTCATGGGTAAACATAATTACCGTAAACCTAGTTCAACACTAAGCAGGTATGTTAAACATTTTTTAAATACCCAATTGTGTATTATATGATTATGATGTTATTTTAATATTGTCTATTTTTGTTGCAGGTCATGTTCTATAGTCCAAGATGTGCTGATAGGAGTTGACACAATGATAAGTGATATGGCAGAAGTTTCAAAAGCCTTTATCGGTGACAATTGTGTTATTGGAAAAAATGTAAGCATTACAAACAGCCATATTATGAACAATGTTATTATTAAAGATAACAGTAAAATTGTCAACTGCTTTATTGACAACAACTGTGTTGTAGAAGAAAACTCTATGTTGGAAGGAGTAATAGCTTCAATTAATACAACTATTAAAGCTGACAGTAAACTTAAAGCTATTACACTTGAGGCATTGAAAGGAGATATGGGTAAGTAAGATCTTTAAATTAATATTACTTAAATTAAATCACTTTTTAAACTGTTTAAATAATTAGTATATTTTTACAGAAAAAACATTAGCAAAATCTACATCAGAAAGTGGAACAGAGTGGGAGAATGAGTCTGTGGGAAGTGGTGATGAAGAATTCATAGGTTTTGAGAAGGAATGGAGTGACAGTGAATCATGCTACTCATCAGATAGTAGTATAGATTCCTCTTTACCTGATTCTCCTGTTCTAGAAGACACTAACAGTAAGTTGTTACTTATATGTTACAAATAGTGACAATGTAAATTATTAAATTTTTTAATACCTACTAAATTACATTTAGCTGTTATTTAACATGTAAAAGACTATTAATAATAAATTTTCAGTAGACTTGTAGTAATTCCTTTTATTAACTATTTGTTTTAATTATTTTTTTTACAGTATTCCTTCAAGAAGTTGTAGACAGTTTAGCCAGAGGATATGAGGAAAAATTAAAATGTGACTATTTAATCTTGGAGATCAACTCTTCTAGATATGCATACAATATACAACTGCACGAAGTGAATTTTTTTGTTGTTAGAGCATTGCTTAGCATGCCAGAATTGATTGATAACAAGGGTGTGATTAGTACTCTTAAAGACATACTGAAGTTTTTCAGACCTGTTTTATCCAATTACATAAAAACCAAATCTTCCATACTTGATTGTTTGAAAGCAGTTGAAGTAAGTAATAATACATTAATTAAAATTAGTATGTACTCTAATTTGTTAATAATTCTTTGATGACCATTATTTGTTTTTAGGATAGTTGCATTAAATGTGACTGGCTTGCAGAAAAAGCTGGACAAGTTGTACATTTATTGTATGAAGCAGATGTTATTGATGAAGATTCCCTACTTGAGTGGTATGAGGATTTAAAGGAAAATGAAAGTCCAATTGCGAATCAAACATCTGTTGTTAAATTCTTTGATTGGCTTCAGGAAGCCAGTGAGGAGAGCGAAGATTCTGATTGAAAACATAGTGTCTTTTCTTTAATAAAGTAAACAAATTAAAATGCTTAAAATGTGTTTTTATCTTATTGTTGAATATTGCTGAAATTCTACTGTTGAAAAGTTTCTAAACTTGTTAATGTCGAATGATGTTGGCTCGCAAGGGGAGTGGATTTTAATTTGCCTCATGTGTGTGTCTCGTCCATTCTGGTGATTGCTGAGCACTGCTATTTGTATCATGTATGTCCTTATAGGTATGTCGTAAATATCCTTGATGGGTATCATTTCCCAACCTAAAAGGGAAAATTCAAAATGTAAATAAATAATGAAAGTTGTAAAGTGTCAACTCAAGAACCACACTGAATTTTTTTTAATGAAATATTTATGTTATTTCACACTAGAAATTTGTAAGGTTTAGGAATCCTACAATCATTGTACATCTACATTAGTATTGTCTACTTATACTGTTCTTTCCTTAACCAAAATTACTTACCACTAGGTTCAATTAGTTCAATAACTTCTATTTCCTGTAAATCATTAAAATGTGTTCCTGCTCTTATTGAAATTCTACTAGGAGTGTAGCTCTCATCTAATTTATAATCAGTGTAAATATAAATGTGAGAGACCATTGTTTTCCTTTGAAACTGTATGTTCACTAGATGTGGTAGTTGACCATCTGATTGCCAGTATGTGTCCATACAGTCATCTCGCAATTGATCTATTCCAAAACCTGCAATTTAAATATATAAGTTAAATAAAACTTATTTATACTACTATTTCCTTATTCTACGTACTTATTTGTCCAAAAGTTTTACCAGATCATTGTTTACTGCCACAGCTAGATTTAAATAGGTAGGTAGTAGGTACATAATAATATACGAAGAGAATTGAGTACGTCCTTAAAAGGTTTAACCGATAAATTACCTGGTTTACAAGAAGAAAGACTCCAAATCGCATGATTCCCAACTTCGCGAACCGTTCCCGACCTTTCATTCACCAAAGGATCTTTCTCTAAAGTCATTTTTACCGTGTTAAACTTTAAATTTAATTAAACCTTTCGTGAGTTTTGACATATATACAATGTACTCTGTGGTTTTGACTAATATTCCAATTCAAAATAATAAATAAACTAAATAACAGAACAGCATATGACAATTTGACATTGATGTTGACATATGTAAAAGTGTTGTAACGGGCGTAACCACAGATAGCATATAGCATGTGTAGTTTTTTATCATGATTAGATTCGTTGCTTTTAAAGAATAA
>DWAV01002248.1:0-11516 GCA_018231305.1 Noctuana lactifera | reverse complement strand
ATTTAAATGATGAATTTATATTTCTGTTCTCGGTCTGGGTGTTTGTGTATTTGTCTTTGTGTGTGTCCATGGCACCCGCGACACAGGGAATCCTAATGTGGGTGTGAAACGGTATAATATTTATTTATTTATTTATTTTCCAGGTCTATAGATAGACCTACTCACTACTCATAATTCTGTTTAATTAACTAACCTAGAATTCATACGAAAAAATACGCAGTTAATAATTTAAAAATATATTTTATTAATATAATAATATTTTATACAACTCTTAATTATATTTTAGTCATACACATGCAGTTACATTCAACACACGAGTCGTTGGAGCAGTAGAATAAATTATTGTTAAAATAATTGAAATTATATAATTATTGCTAAGTATCAATTAATTATATTATAATTTTAACCGACCAACATTCAGAAAAATTTATATTCCATCGATTTAGAAGTATAACGTAGTTGCCATCAACCCTTTTTATGTCCCACTGCTGGGCACGGGTCTCTTCCCACAACCGAGGAAGGCCTGGAGCATACTCCACCACGCTGCTCCAATGCGGATTGGAGGAGATAACGTAGTATGACATAATAATTATTATATATGAAGATTTGTAAGACGCGGTAAAATTCCATTTTGTTCAAAGCTTAATTTTTGTATAAATACAGATTATCTTTTTGACCTTGAAAAGGGATTACTAAAGGTGTCACTAAGCGAATAAATAAGCTTTTCAGTTAATTAAAAGATTTCATTGATAACAAAATTATCTTCGGATTTAAATGAATTATTTCAATTCCTAATCTCAGAATTACTCAAACGTGTTTCATACGATGCAAGATCAATGGCCTGTATCATTTATCATAGCTCTGTCTGGTTCTATCTTTGTGTCAAAATTATAATAATACTTAAAAACAAAGATTCCTAATGTGGGGCTGTGAGTGTGAAGCGTTTTTTTTTTTTTATCTTTGTGTTTATGAATTTTTGTATCTCTTTAAATTAATAAATAATATAGTGTCGAGGGCGGAGACAGAGGGAACACTTTGTTATAGGCAATCATATGCAATCCTCTTTTCATTGTCATGTTTAATATTTTTTTCCTCTGATGGCGCTAAGTTCCATCTGTCATTCGCCCTGCGTCCTTGACACCAACTAGAGACAAGCATTTGTATTTATCAAATAATATATAAGGATTTAGAGACCAGCGACCTGGTTCCAACAAAAATTGTAAAGCGGATTTAGTTTTATATACATGATGGTACAACATTTACTTTGATATTATAAAAAATTGATATTTGATCCCGTCGGTACAGGAGCAGTTACATGTGTGTTGAGTAGCAGTTGTAACTACTATTTGTGGAAAATCTAAAGTAATTTTAAGTTTTGTTTAGTATTTATTTTACAAAGGAATCATATTTTATTTTAACGAAATGGCCCGTAGTGGAGTTTAATTAGGAACTGTATAGCAATAAAAAAAAATTGTATTATCAGACTGAAACGAAAAGATATATAAGTATTGAGAAAAAAAATCATGTAATTTTCAGAATGAACCATAAATAAAGTATGTTTCAATCGGCACTGAAGATCTAAATATGTTATTATTTTTAATTAACAAAACAAAATAATATTTATTTACCTATAACATAATTGATTGCAATACAAATATTAGAAACAAATCTATTGCTAAATGCAATGATATTAATTATATTAGTAAAAAAATTCAGGGCCTCCGTACACAGTAACTAACATAAGTATTAAAAAGTATTAGAAGAACATTTTAGAGATAAAATTAAGTACATTGTTCAACTATTACAAGTACTTTATTGCAACATATATAAGTATATGTCAGTAGTTATATGTTTTGACATAATTATGATAACAACCGGGCTGATACACTGAAATATACTTGTGTTGTCTTTTATAGTGTTCAGTAACAGAAACATGTGTAGTTTAGTGTTGTAATAATGTTGAGTAAAGCCACCGTGCACGGCCCCGTGCCAAGTTACATTAAAATAAAAATAGAAGCATTTCAGTCAGTCGTATATCCATTGCAATCATCGGAGGTAGACTTGCAGCTGATTGGCGAGGAGGAAGAGCGTCTTGAGCGCGGGCAGGAAGGAGGCCACGGCGGCGAAGTCGGCGCCCGTGGCCAGCGCCGTGGCCTCCTGCAGCGCGCGCTCGTAGTGAGCCGCGCGCGCCGCGTGCGCGCACGTGTGCAGCGAGCCCAGCGCGCTCTCCGACAGCTGCGGACACACGCGACACATATTTTAAACTTTAAACTGCTCTCACTTATTTTAGTACTAAAACTAACTACAATTTATGTTTGATATTTAATCAATCAATCATATTATTTTAATGCGTCAAACATTGTAAGATTATAGCGTTGATGCAGATAAATATCTTTAATTATATAGATTTAAGTATCTGTAATGGATATTAAAATATCATAAAAACAAACAACTGCCTATATTTGGCTGAATTCAGCATGTAATATTAATGGTCAGACAATTTTAACAAAGTGTCAAGATGAATGTAAACTCCTTACTACAACGCACTTGAACATGAATTCACTTATTATCAAAGTGTGACCGTTACTACATATATAAGTGTATGCACTCACCCTGTTCTCGCGCAACATGTCATACAATATCTCTAATCTCCTCTGAACATCCTCCAGTCTTCTCTTCATGGCCTGTAGGAAAAAGTAAGTTGTAAATTAAATGCAAGAAAGATTGCCTATAATTCCACTTTTAATTCGATGCAGTAATCTAACGTAAGTTAATTTCATTTTGCAAAATAATGATACCAACATAAACTTATAAGTGGTCTTGACTGACTTGAATGAATTAAAACCAGTCAATTCACTCTCGAGATAAATATCAAAAAAGCCGAGAAATTAATTTTTTTCACTTTTTTTTTTCAAAGTTTAATAACAATCTAAAATCATGAAAATCGCTCCAGCCGTTCTCAACTTATAAATGGTGCAATCAAATCGAATTTATAAAATTACTCTACGCTTAATAAAATTCACACAAAAATGTAAAACAGCGACCTAGGTGCCAATAACTAGTTGACAACTCCTAGTAATAACAAAATCTCACAGAATTGTTAGCCCTCGCGTAGCACTCGGTCCGCAGCGAGTCCAGCACCGTTTGCATCACGACGTGCTCCTCCGGGATGGGCGCCTTCTGCACCGGCAGCGGCTCCGCAGCAGCCGCCGGCTGCGGGCTGTCCGTCTGCGGGGACCCATTACTCCAATCTCAGACCAGAATCCACAATATACTCACTTAAATAAACCAGGGACGTGTACTGTCTAGCAAGTAATAAATTACTCTGGGAATGTAACATAGAAAATTTTAATGGACAGACCGAATTATGTACAAATTTAAATTCAAATTTTTTTATTCATCATAAGGTACACGGATACGCTGGATGAACGTCAAATAATACGGTACATCGGCTTTAGGCGCCCTTTTGGCTAAAGTAGGCCGGGAGAAAACAGCCAGCGGAAAAAAAACTCTCGGCACTCCTTTAAAATCAAGTGTATAAATTACATTTTATTAACAAATGATGCAGTATAGCTTAAGCCTGATAGTGAGCACAAGTGACAGATAAGCATGTGTGTACAATAAAAGTTCTTATAAACTCTTCCCCAAAGCAAAACATTGGTACACATTTGGTATTGCTCAAGTCTGTAGCAACTGTGACCACTTACCATCATCAGCTCATTTCCTACACTTAGAGAATAAGAAATCCATAAGATAAAATGATGTGGACTGAAAAAACGAATAAAACATTAGTTAAAAAACTGACGTACCTGCTGCGGATACCCAGCAGGAGTGACCTGCTGTTGGTAACCCTGATACTGATCTTGGTACTGCCCCTGACCCGGGTACTGCTGTTGACCAGGGAACTGTTGTCCCTGACCTGGGAACTGCTGACCCTGGCCTGGATATTGTGGACCCTGTCCTGGGTACTGTCCTGGGAACTGTCCCTGAGCCGGAACCAGAGGCACATGCTGAGGAGGCTCCACCCCGAATAGGGGGTGGGTTATCGGTGCTTGGGGTTGCTGCGCCTGAGCCTCCTGTTTAGGCTGTGAATAAAAAGTTTTACTATAATAATATGATGTCAAAGAAAAATTAATTTTAAATAACACTTCTTACAATTTCGCCTTAAACAAAGTTTTCGTAATACAAAAGTGAAACTTCTTGACCATTTTTTGATTTTAAGTTAGCAACAAGATGGCTGAAATTCAGAAATCTATGACTGTTGTTCTGTTGTCATTTAACAGCCAATTATAGATTTTAACAGAAACAAAGTGCAAAGTCCAATTTTACAATTGATTTAGAATTAATTGAAACCACAAACAAAAACAAATGAAAAAACAAGCGGGTCCACAGGAAAACAAACCAAAAACAATTATTTCTAATTCTAACAGCAGATAAAATAACGAAAATGTCGTAGGGAACTATGCTATGTGATAGCAACACAAAAATAAATGGCACTTTCATTAAACCACCAAATCAAAAAAATGGAAGATACATCAAAGATTAATAATGTAGAACAAAACCCACATCAAATAGATAAACGATAGTACGAGAAAGAATTAATACCAGTCCATAATGGTGCTCTCTCATACAATATTATAAACGTTAAAGCCATGCCTATGAAGTGAATAAATCTTCAATGGATTGTAAGCTATGGAAATCATCTAATATATAAAATTCTCGTGTTCATTAAAATTCATTTTTCGTTGCCAAACTTCTCAAAAATAGCTTAACCTATTCTTATTAAATTTTCTGTTTATATTCAGTAGGTCTGAGAATAGGATTTTGCTTATTAGATGCCTACGTCATACAAAGACAGCCTCCAAGTTTGAGGAGTCTACGATGAGCGGTTTGGGCTGTGCATTGATCCGGTCACTCATTCATTCATTCAAGACAAAGCATTTTATATGTATAGCTTAAGACTGCCTTGAAAATAGTAGAGGCAAGATTAATGTATGTGTGATGACATAACTGATAGTGACGTGTAACGATAGTGAATTGTTTGTAAGGCTATATGTATGTATGTATGTGTGTATCGAGCTTGGTCCCGGGAGCGGTACCTCGCGCGCGCGCCGGCTGTCTATAATGTGGCCCCAGCGGCGCGTGCCCGCGTGCAGGGCCGACATATCCTCCGATAATTGCTACATACATTGACACATCATAAATACATACGGTAAATTATTATATAAATAAATAAAACGATAACAGGATAACATTGTAATGAACGATAAAAGTTTGTACTGGTGAAAATATCGATTTTTTGGTCAAGTAATATACTTGAAAAATAAAGCATAAGCGTAAATGTGTATAACATTACAGGCATTACAAATAATTTATGCTACATATTCCGTGAATTTTAATTCAATAACTTACTTAGAATTAAACCAATAAATGGAATAAGAAAATATAAAATGTGTACGTTACAAACTAAAACATGTAAATATTGTAAAAATTAAATTAATTTTATATTAATTACTTAACCAACAAGTTTGTTTTTAAATTTAATTCAATTTTTTTTTAATTGATGACCACTAAAATTCTCTTCAATACCCTATGAGTTTGGAAACCATTAAATGACACTCACCTTTGATTTAGTCATCATGGGCGGGTCATTCCATCCCGGAGGCACCGGCTTCGACGGGACCGCCGCAACCGCGGGTTCCACCTGGTTGCCGTAGTAACCGCCGTTCAACGCCGCGCTCGCCGGGTTCATGGGGACCGGGTTGACGGGGTTCAAGGGGACCGGGTTCAACTGAACCGGGTTGCCGATGGGTTGGAAGGCCGGGTTGGCGAGGCTGGCGGCCCCGTACTGGTCCGGCAGCGGGCTGTTGTAGCCGTGGCTGTGCGGCTGCGCGGCGCCCGGGTTGTTGAAGTTGTACTGGTTGTAGAGCGGCGCCGACTGGACGGAAGGGTCCACTTTGTATTTCGATCGGCCGGTAATGCCGCCTGACAAAATAAAATGTTATTAAATAAACTGAAGTGGCAGTGGGCAGGCCACATCGTTCGAAGGACTGACAACCGATGGGGACGAAAGGTCCTCAAATGGAGAACGCGTCTCGCCAAAACGAGCACAGGTCTCCCTCCGGCCCGATGGACTGATGACCTGAGGAAGATAGCGGGGAACCGCTGGATCCACAGGGCACAGAACCGAACGGAGTGGCGCCACTTAGGGGAGGCCTATGTCCAACAGTGGACCTCCAAAGGCTGATAGATGGATGGATGGAAATAAACTTAATTGCCTTCAACCCTTTTTATGTCCCTTTGCTGGGCATGGGTCTCTCACAACCGGGGAAGGCCTGGAGCGTACTTCATAACGATGTGGTTAGTGGCCAACACGTGTCGGATGTTGTCAAACCACCCAAAGAGCCTCCGACCAGCTTAGCGACAGCTTAGCGATAGTATAAATAAAAAGTCAGAATTTTTATCTATACAGCTACATCTCTCACCTGGCTGTGGACCAACGCTGCCCGGTCGCGGTGGTTGCGGTTGTTGCGGCGGTTGCGGCTGCAGTGGTTGCGGTTGCATCGGTTGCGGAGGTAGGGATGGCTGCGGTTGCAAGGGCGGCGCTGCGGGGAACGATGTGTGTGTCGCCCCCCACCCGGAATCGTATGCGGGAGGCACTGAGGGCAATAGAAAAATGCTTGTGAATACAGAATAGTTTTTATCCAAAATACTAAATTACATGAAATTTGTTAGAACCTTTTCCAAGATTTATATTAGAGTTACTAATATATACCAGAATTGCTCGTTTAAAGGTATTAGATAGATTGACTCACCAGCATTGTACGTATTGCTGACGTCATTGTGCTCGACTAGATGGCGGTGCTTCTGCGAGTGGCTGCTGATTGTGCGCGATCGGGCCGAGTACTGTTGTTGCTGATGTTGTTGTTGATGTTGTTGTTGCTGTTGTTGAGGTTGTTGTCTTTGCTGGGAACACAAATTAATAAAAAATAGGAGGACATGAATTCAAATGAACTTAAATCAAAAAACGTGAAGCAGCGTAGTGGAGTACGCTCCAGACCTTCCCTGGGTGTCGCAGAGACCTGTGGCCAGCAGTAGGTCATAAAGAGGGTTGAAGGCAATATGAGTGTAAAATAGTAACTTGGTGGTGTAGGTACCTGCGCATGCGTGCGCGCGGGGTCGTGCACGTGCAGCGCGCACGCGAGGCGGCGCCCGAGCTCGGTGTCGGCGCCCTGCAGCGCCGCCAGCGCGCTCCGCAGGCAGCCTTGCGCCGCCAGGCAGCTCGCGTACTCGCTCAGCACCGTCTCTAGCTTACCGCCCGACTGACAATTAAAATATTACAATATTATTTTAATAGGAGACGCTTGATGCGAAGTTAATCATTGATTTTCATTATTACATAAAGAAAACTGCATATCACTGCAATACTCAATAACGCCTTCATAATGATATTTACACAAGTTGAGATGTTTCACATCTGATAGGCGTTCCACGATAACTCACTTCTTTTATATCTTTTGACAATTTATTATATATTGGAATACAATATGATGATAGTCACCTGCACAGCGCGCCCCCTGGCGGCGGCGGCGCGGCGCACCAGCAGCGCCAGCTCGGCCCTGGCGGCCAGCTCGCGCGGCGTGGCTGCGGCGGTGCGCAGCAGCCGCTTGGCCACCGCGTCGCCCTCCGCCGCGCACACGTAGCACAGCGTCGCCGCTTCTCGGAGACTCGGGTCTGACTCTTGGGATAGCTTGTCGCCCAACATCTCTGTAATTACGTTATTATGCCACTTTATTAAATTTACAAACAACTACAACTACAACGGTACCCCGGTTGAACTTATTTATTTTTACTTTATTTATTTATTCATAAAATTAAAATAAGTAATTAATAAGTATTTTACCAAGGTCTTCATATTTGACATCACACAATACAGGCACACACACGTATGTGTGAGTTACAAATAAAGAATTATAAATAATGCAAATGAATGACTGAATGACTGAACGAATGTAGTGTGGTAGTGTGGTGTTACCGGCGTAGTGCGCGGCGGCGCCGGCGTCGCAGTGCGAGACGATGGCAGCGAGCGCGTCGCGCCAGCTGGCGGCGGCGGCGGCGCGCAGCAGCGCGTCCCAGCGCCCGCTCAGCAGGCTGCCCGCCACCAGCGCCACGGGCTCCGCCGCCGCCTGCTGCAGGTGGTACTGCTGCACCCTGTGCACCAGCTCCTGGCTGCCTGCAACATCCCACCGCCCTCTCTGTTAGCTGCTGGCCCTGTAGCCACGCCGCAGGCAGGTCCGCCAGAGTTGTTCATTGTGTGCCACACAAAACTCTACATAGCGAGCTTGCCTCTCCTAACCTTGAGATTTAGCTATGGCACTGTCTCTCAATGTTCCACGAAACGAAGCGAACCGAACGCAAAGGTGTAAGTGGCCTTATTTGATTTTACAAGGCTCCACATTACACAGCAAATAACAGATCATAAGGTGTTAGTTGAAGTCAGCGGACGACATATTGCAGAAAAGGCGACTCACCTAAGGAGGCAATGATGAGAGCATCCGCTATCCGCTTAGCGTCCAGGCAGAGCTCCACCGCCTCCTCTAAGTTGCCGCAGACCAGCGCACGGCAAATCAAGCTCGTCGAATCTGGACAAAAAATTTACATATTCAATTATTTTGCTAATTACTTTATTCTTTACACACAAACCTAAATATGTAAAAGTAAATTAGCTGCAATGAACATTTCACAATTCATTCATTGATATCCATAAATCATTCGTTCAGTCTCACTTTTTTTCATGATTACCTTCTCCGTTGGGTATGACAATGTTGGTAACGGTTGGCTCCAATTCCACATTCGCAAGTTTCCTCTCGATGAGAGTGTGGGCGTCCTGCGACCAACAAATAGTTCTAATGAATCATTTAACCTATATTGAAGCTTCAATAATATAACTCATTTGTTAGTAAAATCTATTGTTATTTTATACAAAACGTACCGATAGATCTGTACTGGTGTCCGTCGACAACTCTGCTTCAGTCTCTGTCGACTCGCCCTAAACGTTTTAGTGAAAAAACCAAGGAGAAATAGTTAGTCGAGTCAAAGGTTAGATATCTAAAGTAACGCCCCTTGGCATATCTTGGCATATTGTTATATGCCTAGTATATCAAATGTTTACTTTATATTGCAGAACATAATGAGTAAGTTTAGAAAATTAGACACCAAGTTAATATATTGAAAAGATTAAAGAAATATTGAAACTAATGATCATTAAAATGATTAACAGAACATTATATAAAAGTTATTTTAAAGTGTGGGTATTATTTACACATTGATTGTTAAATAGATTCTGTCATGCTTCTCAAATTAATAATAAAGTTACTTAAATTATTTCCTTACTTAAGTTATTGGTTAAGAACAGAATAATGTAAACAATTTGTTACCCGACTGAGTCCCAGTTGTTCGGTGTGGCCGTCCCCGGTAACCGCTGAACCTTTGAATTTCGACGGGATTTCATCCTGTTTGAAGCCTATGGGAATTTAAAAGGAATCAGTAATCATTTCTAAATTTTTTAATATTGTTTATTGAAAAAATGTATTGTTTTTTTCACAGCAGAAGTTTTTTTCATACCAAGTAAGTTGAGGACTTCATTTCTATACGTCGGTAAGAAGTTAGCCCGGAGGAAGAACCACGTGAAGCGCTCGTTCTGATCTGTCGCCGCGTCGCCCTTCGTGCGGCAATACCTGGATAGAACCATGGAAAATTGAAGATACCATAAAATATAACAACAAAAACTACAGAAAAAACCTACATAATACATCACAAATTCCTCATCATCGGCCTGTTTACGTTGATAGTTGATTATATTCATATTTTCTTTATTTTCTACTAGCGACCCGCCCCGGCTTCGCACGGGTGCAATGCTGATACTAAATACACTACCGAAAAACTGTGAACGTTTATACGTATAAACCTTCCTCTTCAATCACTCTGTCTATTAAAAAAAACCGCATCAAAATCGGTTGCGTAGTTTTAAAGATTTAAGCATACATAGGGATATAGGGACAGAGAAAGCGACTTTGTTTTATACTATGTAGCGATAGTGAAGCGACCATTATACCCATGGTCGAATTGAGACTCATGGGTGGCTGCTAGTTAATTAGCTGGGCGACCATCAGTTAAACAGAAAAGACGTTAAAAGTAAATAGCGACTCAGTCCACCCACGGGTGAACTTTAGTGAAACGACGTTAAAAGTTTAAAGTGAATAGTGTAATAAGTGACTGACTCAGCCAGCTTGTCGGTGGCGGTGGGCTCCTGGCTCAGCGTGAGCGCGATCACGGTGTCCAGCTCCGCCGCGCGCTCCACTATCTCCGGCTCGCTCACCACCTGCACACGCACACACACACACATACATTACACACACACTCATTACATTAACATTATAATATACTAGCTGGTGTTTGCGCAAGATTATTATTCGAGCAATTCACACAATGTATTTATAAGTTGTAGTCTATGTGTTATTCTGATGTATAAGCTATATAGGCTATTGTAAAATTTCATTAAAATCCATTCAGTAGTTTTTACGTGAGAGTTACAAACATCCAATCATACAAACTGTCGCGTTCGTAATATTATTAGGATTAGATACTGGCAATAATGTAATTAAAAATATAAAATTAAAGAATGAACGAATGAATGAATAATTTATTTGACTGAACATGCGTACAATTACTGCACTTTGATTGGCTTATGTAATAAAGATCTAGCATATTCTACTGACAGCTAATATTCTAAAATTTTCACAACATGTATACTTCACGTTTTAAATAACCGAATACTTTAACCAAAAGTGTCACTCACCTGATGAATATAAACTATTCTTTGCGATCCTTGTTCTTGCGAACATTTGTCAAAAGTTACTAACTTTCCACCGAACTGCAAGAACAAAAAATTCTGTAAATTCCTATTTACTTCCAATTATGTTATGAAAGTCAAATGTATTACTAGGTTCATTGCTGCCATCCTTATGATAAGTATATGGATGATCGTTAGTGGCAAATTACATGCGCGTTTCCGTGTTTCGGAGGGTACATTAAGCCGTCGGTCCCAGTGGTTATAGATAGATAATAGACTTAAACCTGTTCGGAGGTTCTTTGGGCGGCTGCTCCAATGTGGCTAACATTGGAGCAGCATGGTGGAGTACGCTAAAGGTATTCCCCCATTAAGGGGAAATCGTGCCATGAAATGAATATAAACTTACAGCAAAGCTAGCCGCCCTAGGCCGGGCCAGCCACTTGGGCGGCTTGGCGGGCTGCGAGGGCAGGGTGTGCTGCGGCGGCGCGCGCGCCACGGCCGGCAGCGCCGCGAACGAGTCCGCGCCGCCGAACGAGTCCATTATGTTGCTCTGGTTCTGGGCGTTCTGCTGGGAGTGTACGTAAATAAATCATTAAAAATAATCATGAAAAGTGCAGATTCCACCTTTTCTAGTAACGGGAGAAAACCTTTAAAAGTTACTTGG